>JAOSBN010067425.1:0-13384 GCA_027563595.1 Erythroxylum suave | reverse complement strand
TACTTTTATTTTGATTTTTTAAAAATTTCACTAATTTTTATTTATAGACTTATTTGTTAATTTTAGCTATTATTTTTTCAATCATTTTCAAAAGTATTTATAGACTTACTTCCAACGTATGACTGCGACACCCTCGGTGACATCTTCTTTGTATCCGGTCCTTTTGGCTGATGGCAGGTCTTGTGGTCCTTCAGGGAAGTGAAACTCAATGGGTTACTCCGAACCGTTAGTTTAATAATGATGGTACTTCTCATGGGTCCACTTTCACTACATACTGTAATTTACAAGAGTTTTGTCGGAGTAATTTCCGAATTGCTAAGTCTGCGAGGTCCGATTTGACAGAACAACTAGATAGGGATGAACACATGTAAATAGTCGTTTTAACTTAACCTCATCAGAATTAGAATAATTTGGACTTCTTTAATTTTGAACATTTCAATCGCCCTTTAACATATATATTCTTATTTACTTTTATTTTGATTTTTTAAAAATTTCAATGATTTTTATTTATATGCTTATTTTTAAAAATATTTAGCTATTATTTTTCAATCATTTTCAAAAATATTGGAATAAATTTACATACTTTCAGATCTCTTTAATTTTCACGTAAATTTTTATTGAAATCATCAGCATCATTATCGTTGTCTTGTTGTCATCAATCGTCAAATTTGAAGCTAACCATATTATTTCACTAATTTTTATTTATAGACTTATTTGTTTAATTTTAGCTATTATTTTTTCAATCATTTTCAAAAATATTGGGTACCTCAATGTAGTGCAGGACTTTTTGTTGGTACTCTATCTAGTTGTCCTGTTAAATCAGACCTCGCAGTACTGACTCAGCAATTTCGAAATTACTCCGACAAAACTCTTGTAAATTATATGAGGAACATCATTGTTTATCTGACGGTTCAGAGTAACTCACTGAGTTTAACTATTCATGAAAGGTCCTCCCTGCAGGGCCACAAGACCTCCCATCAGACTCATTGATTGGCCAAAAGGACCGGACATAAACAAGATGTCACCGACGGTGTCGCAGTCGTACATTGGAAGTAAGAGAACCAAGTCCAACCAATGGGTCTGACGTTGTCTCGAGGTTGAGAAATATCTTAGCAGGCCGGTGCACAATTTCTTGAAATTTCCTCGAAAGCAATTCTTAGCTGCCTCCCTCCCATCCCAACCCCAACCCCAACTTTCCTATATTAATCCTTTCTTTTATTCCATTATTGGTTCAACTCTAGTATTCTTCCACACGACTTGACTTTGAGATAATGGCTTATGATTAATTTATAATTCTACAATTTTATAAAAAATTCAAAGTATAAATTTTTCATAATTTTAAAAATATTTTTAAAATTATTAAATTATAATAAATTTTCGTATTTTTAACTCAATAAATTACTTAATGAAACAATAATTTTAAATTAATAATTTAGAGAAAATAAAAGGCAATTTACTACTCAAACCTGCCCCTTGTTCCACTCAAACTATCTGATCTACTCCTAGACGCATCACTTTCTTTACAAACGAACTAAAATTTTAGAAATTAACTATACCTCTTGGTAGTTGGTAGTTAATTTAGATTGACTTTTTATTTTTATCAAATTATTATTTTAAAATTATTGTTTCATTAAATAATTTATTGAGTTAAAAATATGAAATTTTATTATAATTTAATACTTTTAAAAATATTTTTAAAATTATGAAAAATGTATACTTTGAATTTTTTATAAAATTGTAGAATTATAAATTAAAAAGGGAAGAAAGTTAGGCAATGGTCATAAATTAAGAGTGGCATGAAAATAAAGTCATTGTTCTCACTTTTTTTCCCCCCTTCTTCATGACTTTGCTTTGCTTGCAAGACGATAGGAATCACATCTAAGTTGGAAAGGACAACAAGTTCTTGTTTAAAGAGATTTGATATGTGAGGCATTTCACACGTTCTTGAAATTTCCTGGAAAGCAATTCTTAACTGTCCTCCCCAACTTTCCTATATTAATCCTTTTTTTTTTGCTTTTTCCATTATTGGCTCAACGCTAAATCGCTAATATTCGTCCACACGATTTGACTTTGAAATAATGGTTTATCCACCACTTATGACTTTATGACTTTGAGATAATGGTTTATGACTTTATGACTGCACACTAAACTTCGTCACGAAACTTGATGTAGACGAGACGTATTTATCAAACTTTCTACACGTTTGCAGTGAAATGTCATTCAGGATTAGACAATGACAGATATAAGCATTATCACTAATATTTTATGATAAAAATTATTAAATTTAAGCATAGCAAAACTGAACAGTAAATTTTTAAATATTTTTGTCAAAAATTGTAAATTTGTTTTAAACAATAACCATATAAATTAAAAATGGTGAAAGATATGATTTAAACTACTACATTTTATAAAATATATAAATAAGTATTTATTATAGTTTGAATAAAAATGAAATATTAATAAAAATAATAGTAATATTTTATTTGAATCTCTTATAAAAGGTTAAAATAAAATTTACACTTTAACTAATGCTTAAATAAATTATTTTAAAAATTACATTTTATTAATTCACATTGTCTAGTTATAATATTATACAAACAAAATTAATAACTCATATATTAAAAATAATTTAAAATCTAATTTTTCCTAATTTAAAGTAATATTTTAATATTTGTGTCAAATAAATTCAAACAAAACCAATATATTATAAATTCATTATAAAGGAAGACCATCTGATTTTGAGAAATCTAGATCTGCAAGATATATATCATCGTGGTGGTTGTTAATACTCAATTAAAATATCATTGAAACGTAAAATTTAAAGAAATTTAATAATATGTAGTCTTATTCTTAACTAAGAGAGACACTTTTTCTACATTACTAACTTAATTAATTTTATGTTTTTGTTTTTGTCAAATTTTAACAAAAAAAATTAACAAAAACTACCCGCTAGGATACCAACTACTAAGAGTTTACGTTAATTTCCAAAATGTTGCTTCGTTTGTAAAGAATTGATGCGTCTAGGAGTCGATCAAATGGTTTGAGTGAGACAAGAGGCAGGTTTCAGTGGTACATTGACTTTTTATTTTCACTAAATTATTGATTTAAAATTATTATTTCATTAAATAATTTATTGAGTTAAAAATACGAAATTTTATTACAATTTAATACTTTAAAAAATATTTTTAAAATTATGATAAATCTATACTTTGAATTTTTTTATAAAATTGTAGAATTATAAATTAAAAAGAACGGGTAAAAAGTGTGGTAGAAAGTTAGGCAATGGTCATAAATTAAGAGTGGCATAAAAATAAAGTCATAAACCATTATTTCAAAGTCAAGTCGTGTGGAAGAATATTAGCGTTGAACCAATAATGGAAAAGGAAAAGAAAAAGGATTAATATAGGAAAGTTGGGGTTGGGGTTGGGGTGGGAGGACACTTCAGAATTGCTTTGGAGGAAATATCAAGAACAAGTGAAATGCCCCACCTATCAAATCCCTTTAAACAACAAGTTGTTTTCCTTTCCAACTTAGGTGTGAGTCCCATCGTCTTGCAAAAAAAAGTGAAAACAATGACTTTTGGTTCTTTTATTATCATCCAAATCCAATGCACTATGGCCAAAAGCTAAAATCATTGCCTTGCTTTTGTCTCCTAAATTATTATTACAAAAAGACTATGTTCACGCTTTTCAGACTCATTGGTTGGACTTGGTTCTCTTACTTCCAACGTACGACTGCGACACCGGCGGTAACATCTAACAAAATACTAACCATTGCCTGAATGATAGACAAAATAATGAACTGTCAGTTAACAAAATTATCTCGTAATTAGGGAACCGATGAAGTCTCTTTTCAGTATTATCATTAGTCTATCAAGTCATCAATAGGCTTTGGTTTCTAATGACAACACTTTTAGCTCCTCATATGGCTTTGTCGTTCATTTTACTTCCCTCCTCCTAGTACACATGGATGAGTACGGGTAACTTTTATTCATTTTTTGAACAAGAAAAATAAAATAATATTTAACAAAATGATAAAAAAATTTGAGCATTTGTACTTCAAATAATTAAACGTAAACATTGACCGATAATGACAAACGAATATACAAATGGGTAAATATTTTAATGTTTTCTATAAGAATGAGAAGGATTATAATTTACAAGTTGAGGGATGAAATCGTAAATGCCACTTGTAGTTAAAGGAAATCATTAATTTTTAATGTTTTATTATAATTTGTGATTGTATTTTATTTTGATTTTTGTGAACTTCTCAATTATTGCAGAGATTTAAATTAGAACCAATTTATAGAATATCTGTCAATCTTTTTTCTCTTGCTAACCTCTAATTCCATGCCCACTCATGGTACCCGTCTTTATATTGGCCCCTGCTAGTGAATTCGTATTTGTTTCTCGTCCTTTTCCACATTATCTTTTCAAGTAAACAATTATCATTTGTGGTTATACTTATAAGCAATATTTTAAAAATTAGACTAAAAATTAAATTAGTAAGATAAATAATTTAAAGTTTAAAAGGTTTATTCAAAGAGAATCTTCTTATTTATAGAAGAATTTAAAGTTTAATTGAAAAAGAAATTGATAAATAAAAATTAATTGATTTATTTTTGTTTATAAAATTTTGTTAATTCACAAAAATTGACTGATTAATTGATAAATTAATCAATTTTTAAAGATAAAATTTATTAAAGTAAATTAAACAAAAAAATTGAACCGAACTAAAAAAATTAAACAATTTAAAATTTTTACAATGAACTGCATTATTTAATCTATCATTGATAGTGACCTTTTCTATTTAATGTTCATTTTCATTACATAAGACATTGTATTATTATTCAGTCACGGTATTTGCCGTCGTTGCAACTTGACTAATTTTTATCAAATTTATTATTTATTTATTTATTAAATTATTTAATATAATTTATCAGTTATTACAGCCTTATTTAACATATATAATTTATGAATAATAGCGTATAGTCACAATTTTATTTATATGTTTAAATAATAACAATTTGTGAAGCATTTCCCTTTTTTTTGACCTAGTTTCGAATAAAAAATTCAAACCTAATTTATGCTTAACTTTAAATATGAATTCTAATTTTATTTCTTAATATTTAACAATAAAATTAATCAAAAAATATATTTTATTAATAAAAATATATAAATATTATTTTAAAATTTATAATATACAAATATAAAATTTTTAATTAAGGCAAATTGATAAAAATCATATTATTTTTTACATCAAATTATGTCATATAAGTAAATGAGTAAATGTGATTTTCGCAAGTGAAGGCAACAACGGCAGGTTGACATAGAAGTTGATATACAACTTTAACTAATAGTTGATTTTATTAACGGATAGTATTAGTTAATAGTTGATTATATTAATTAATTTAAGTAGTAGATAATATCAGTTATTTATTAAAAATATTTAATAAAATTAATTATTTAATATTAATCGTTGATGTATTAAATGACTTATAAATATATAATTTTTAAAAAATTATTAACGGCATGAATATTATATATCTTAATATTTTTAAAATATTTTTATAACAATTTAAATTTTAGATATTTAATTTTATAAAAATTCAGTTTATTGTTTTAATAAATTTAATCTTATAACAAAACGAGCCCTTAATATTTCTATAAATATTAATAACAAGGTGTGTTTAGTATAAACCTCCCCAAAAAACAAAAAGTGATCTTTCTTGAAAAGGCCAACTAATTTCAATCAAAACTAGCATTTATGTCTGGAACTGTAATTATCGTAGAAATCCAAAACAAGAAAAATGGCTGAAAGTTGCTTTTAAGACGTCATTGTAGAAGTTGGTAATGTCCAACCGCCAGGTCTCTGCTGTCTATACTAGGTCGCTTTCACTCTCATCGGAGAGTTATTAATGAAGCCACCTCCGCTATTTTTCTCTCTCTCAAGAAAACCCAGAAATTAGAACTCCGGTGCACATAGGTCAAGCCGGTAGCTTAGCTGGACATATGCTTGTCGCCAAGCTAAAGCCTCGGTTGTTAATAATTCTTATTGGAATCCATTGACTTCCCGAATTTTTTGAAAAAGGCGGTCCTAGCGTAAACTAACCTTAACCCTCTATTGAAATACAAAAAATGCTTGAACACTACTTAGACAAATGACAACAAAAGAGTTACTTGTTACGGGGGCACAATCGTTAAAAAATTAATGGGTTGAGTTGAACTCAACCAACACATAATTAAATAAAAGTTTAATTTTTTAATATAATCAAATCTTTAATTTAAGTTAATTAGCTAAAAAATAATTCAACTATTTGGCTAAAACGCTCTTGTCATAAAATTTTTAAAAAATCAACTGATTGGTTGAATCGGTCAATTTAACTAACTTATATCTATTTTTAATTTTTTAATATAATCAAATCTCTAATTTGAGTTAACCAACTAAAAAATAACTTATAAACCCTTTACCAAACGAGCCCATATTATAAGATCGTAGGTGGCGGCTCCGGCATTTAGTGAGAGGCCAGGAAGACGGCAACGTTGGATTTGAACAAGGTTGGAACCTGGAAGATATGTATCTACTTTAATCTAGACTTATGATGTTAATAATTCCACGTCAATGTTAAGCAAGACAACTTGGTTAGGATTGGTTATAGGTGCAACTCTAACATGTCCTTTTTTTTTCTTGCTTATAGGTCTGATTTGCACTAATTTTTTGTACGGTTGTTTATGATATTATTATTATTATTATACACTATTAAGATAATATTTATGACAACTTATTCAAAATATTAAAAGTAGTAACAAAAATAAGAATAAGGTAAAATAAGTTGTGAAATATTAATTTTATATAATTTTAAAAATTATTTAAAATTAAATTAACCTTAATGAGTTTTAATTACTTAGCTGCTATATCAAACAAGTTGAATTAATAATTTAAATATTAGAAATTGACAAAAATCATAGTTTGTTTAGGTTTAAATATTATCATATTTTAAAATATTAAATATAAGGTAAAGTATGGGCTTTTCTTGTGGTTTAAAAAATTGCTAATGTCTAAGAATCTCCAACTTATTTCATACGTGTTAATTTTAAAAAATTTATAATTATTAGTTTAGGTCTAATTTAGTAGTTAAATTGAATTATCATAAAAGTAACATATACCATGTTTACATCAAGTGTGTTTTGCTGTCTGAAATTTAAAGTTTTTCAAAATTATAAAAAAATTCAAGATTTTTAAAAATTAAAAAATTAAACAATAAAATTTTAAAATTATATTAAAATCTTAAATTCAACTAATTAAATTCAACTTAAATTAATAATTGAGTTAAATTATTATATACGATTATTTGATTAGTTTAAGAATAATATTCTTACGGTGTATATTCTATTTTCATTTTTAATGGAAATTTAAACGAAAATTTAAAATTACAAAAGTTTTTTGAAAAATTAGAATTTTTAAAGTTTTTCTTAAATTATAAAAAGAATATTTTAAATAAATTATACATTTTCTAAAAATTAATAGGGCCAGAGAGAATTTTTAAAGTTTTTCTTAAATTATAAAAAAGCATATTTAAAATAAAATTATACATTTTCTAAAAATTAATAGGAACAGAGAGGGCAAAGGGACACGGCTAGGATAATGTTTAAAGATGATAGAGACTTGTGTGAAAATGTGGTGGGGCCGGGCTGGTCCATTAATTATTCATCTTTTCATATCTTTTTTATTTTTATTTTCTCATAATTACTTTTTAACCAAATGGCGGCTGAGAAATGGGATGTGGGCTAGTGTGTGTGTTTTTTTTAATAATTATTCTTCCCACTTACTCGATTATATAATTTTTGTCAAATAAAAGTTTAGAATTTTAAATTTAAAATTTTTAGTAAAATATATGAGATTTTATGTGGGTTAATTAATATTTTTCATAATTATTAAAAATTATGATAATTTTCATTTTTAAATATCTTCTCTTAACATTTTTAAACCTATTCAAACTAAAGATAAAAGATGAAAATATTCCTTAAAATTTTAAAAATAAAAAATGTCTTAATTTTTAAAATTTTGAAACAATTCTTTCTATTTTTAAAATTTTAAAATATTTTTTAGATTTTAATTAAAACATAATGATAAAATACACATAATATGAATATTAGATAAAAACTAATCAAATATCATTAATACGATTAACTCAGCCACACTTCCAAATTCTATCAAAGCCAATTAAAGTTAGTGTAAAATTAATAATTTAATATAATTATAATAAATCATTAATTTAAATCAAATTTGACTTAAAAGCCAATTATTTAGCATCTATGGGTTTTGTCTGCCCTCTATACCTTTCCGATTGCTCTATCTCCGCTGTATGTTTATAAACATCCCGCGAGTCTCAAAATTATATATATAATATTAAATTATTTCACATATAATGTTTTAATATTTTTATTTAAAATTTTTGAAATTTTTAATACAAACCACAAATAAACTAGAGATTGGTGTTTAAGGCTCAATAATATATTTAATCCACCAAATATTTTTTATAGCATGTTATATTTTTTAAAAAATAAATTTCTTATTTGTCCTTACTCTTAGGTCCTGTTTGGTTAGATGTTATTAGTAAATGTAATATAATGAAAAATAACGGAACGGAATGATTTATAATGGGTACTATAATGAAAAGTTGTTTGGAAGGGATGAAAAAAGGTTCATATTCTAATGTAGAGAAATGTTGTTTGAAAGATGAATGGAATGAAATGTAATGTATAAAAAATAATTATTGTACCCCGGATATTAAAATAATTGTTGCAAGAGGTTTAACCATATGATTTTAAAACAGAAATCATGTCCAATTAAACCATGACAAATATTTTTATTTTTAAAATAAAAAATTTTAATGAAAGTTTTATTATTTTATTATCAATTATATATAATGTATTGTTAATTATATACAAATATTATTATTAATTATTTAATATATTTTATTCTATTATATCTGATTTATATTTAAAATTTATTTATTTATATTTTTATTTATATAGAAATATATACTAAAAATTAGAGAATAAATTTTTATATATTTTCTAATTTTTCATTAATAAAAATTTCTAAATTTTTTTTATTTTTATTAATTATATACAATTTTTATTAATAATATAAAAATATTATTGATGGTGATAAACTTGTGGACCGTAATAAATGAGTATAGGGAAAAGGAGGTTAGGGTTAGAAGAAATAATTGGTATTAAGAAAAATTATTGATGGTATATTAGATAGTATGTATTTATTAATTTACGTTCTATCATAGACCTTCCGAATTGGAGATTTTTTTTATTTTTACTGTTTAGGATAAAATGAAGCGTAACAAGAAATCTTCTGCTTTCATTCCATTCCCTTATATTCTATTATAAAACCTTCAATTAAATAATGAAAGTGTATTATGTTTCGTCTTGTTTTATTAATAACTCCTCAACTAAAAGTAAAGGTACCTGATATAATTGTTTTAGGAAAAAGCATAAAGAAACGGAGGAAGACGGTAACTTGCTATAAAATCAAAGATCGTGTCTTGTTTAACGAGTTCACATTCGTTTAAAAAAAGAATACCAAACAACATAAACAACACTAATAATAACAACTTTTGCAGAGGTTTATTTTTATTTTAAAATTTTTATTTTTGTTTAATTTTAGTAAAAAAATTATTTATTTGAATTTTTAATTTTTGTTTGGCTTTTGGTTTCTTTTAGTTTTCAAAAATTACGAGAATCATAAAAAATGATTTTTGTTTTGTAGTTCTGTTTTTTCATAATGTAATTTACTATCATTTAATATATTATTTAATTATTTAAATGTTAATAAAAATTATTAATAATTTAATTAAACATTGTATATTTAATAAATTAAAATTAATTATCATTATAAATAATTTAATTATTTTTAATTAAACTATATGTAGTTAAATTTTATTAATTATTAATAAATATAATTAAATTTAAAATATATAAATATTCAAATAAAATTTGATTTAATAATTAAAATATATTTCACATAAATATTAATTTTTAAATAAAAATTTATTTTTTAAATTAGTTATTTCGTTAAAATAACGTATTATTAAAATGAATATTATATAAGAGATTAAATAGATTTATTTGATTAAAAATAATTTACATTTATATTTTATCTAATATGTAATTATTGTTAATAATAATATTGACAACTAAATAAATTTTAATTTAGATTTAAAAACAGAAATAAAAAATTAAAAAACAAAAAAAAAAGAACTGAACGAGGTTACACCATCTTCGTCGTCACCTAACAAAGTCAAAATGTTTTCAAATATTTAGTCTTTGTTTGAAAATGTGGTGGCGCCGGGGCAGTCCACTAATTATGCATATAGGAGTTTGGGGTTGTACGACGAGGAATCAGTATACCCTATTGTCTAGGCTGCGGACAACGTGGAAAGGTCAAGATTCATAGATTGCTAATGAACGAGATTGGATTTGGTTGTCGGCCATTATATACAACTCTTTCATCTTTTTCTTCCCACCAACTCGACTGTCCTACTTATGTATCTGCCATCGGAGCTAAAGAAGAAAAAATAAATCAAATAATTCAACCCTGCCTAAATGGGCACATTTTTTCTACTTTTCTTTTCAATTCTTTCGTTTAAGTAATTGCGAAATATTTTGATGTTCAAATCATATTCTTGATTAAGTTGTAATTAAGTATTACACATGTCATATTTTTGTTAGTTTTAATACACAATAATTTCTAAAAAATGAAAATAGAAAAAGTTCACGTAAATTTCTTATAAATGATAAAACAGTACAAGTGAATATGATTTCTCTAAAATTTAAATTCTTATAAGAATATTTAATAAAATATTAAGATATATAATATTTATACCCTTACAATTTTTTAAGTCATGTCCTCATAAGTCATTTTACACATAAACAACTAATTTTATCAAATATCTTCAATAAACACCTAATACAATCAGCGAGTCAAATAAGCTGATATAATCAACTATCAGCTGATTACCAAACAAGCCCTATATAATTTTTGTCAAATAAAAATTTAGATTTTAAAATTTAAAATTTATAGTAAAATTTATGAGACTTTATGTGGTTTAATTAATATTTTTCATTAGTATTAAAAATTATGATAATTTTCATTTTTAAATATCTTCTATAACATTTTGTTAAGTATATATGATGTTAATAATATATATTAGTTAAATATTAATAGTACGACTGTCCATTATATTTTTTTAAATTTCACTCCACTTATTTAAATTTTGATAAAATAATAATTTACTATATTTGTCTATAATTTAATTAATATTTATTTTCAATATTAATTATTCAATATATATTGTTGATGTGTTATTTTTAAGGAAAAATATAAGAAAATTTTAAATTTTAAATTAAAAATTTTAATTTTAATTTTTAATTAATCGTAAATCATCATAAGTTTTTAGCTTAACTCTTCTCTTAACCAGATAATCCACGTTCTAAATTCTAATCGTGTTTGTCAAAATTAAATCTTATTATTATTATTATAGTTGATGCCATCAAATTCACGTTCCAACGGTGCGATGTTTGGAAATTGTAAAGAAAAGTGACACCCACGTTGTCTGCTCCGCCTAAAAAGGGCAAAATCACGTTCATAGCACACATTAATTTGCAGATCTTGCTAGGCTAGTTCTTAAATAATGCACGAAGTGTTGCGACACTCACCTTCAACAACAATGACTTCTTTTTCTTCTTCTTCTTCTTCTTCTTCCTTGGCCTCCCAGTCTAACCCATGGAAGTACGATGTCTTCATAAACTTTAGGGGTGAAGACACTCGTCGCGGTTTCAGCAGCCATCTTAATGAAGCTTTGCACCGAAAGGCTCTCTTGACCTTCATTGACGACCATGATCTCGAAAGAGGAGAAGAAATTGCTGAGTCCCTTGTGCAAGCAATCCAAGAATCGAATGTTGCTGTCGTCGTTTTCTCAAAAGACTATGCATCTTCCACTTGGTGTCTCGATGAGCTTGTAAAGATCATTGAATGTCATCAAACTCGTGGACAGATTGTCATACCCATCTTTTACGGGATAAATCCATCCCATATAAGGAAACAATCTGATGATGTTGCCACAGCTTTTGAAAAACATGAGCAAAATCCCAAGAACGCTCAGAAGACACAAAATTGGAGGGATGCGTTGACCATGACTGCCAATATATCTGGGTTGGATTCTAAGGACTTCAGGTAAAATTTTTGACCCGCTTCATTTTATTTGTTTGAAACTTTTATGGCAGTTTGATTATAGTTAATTGTTGTCCTAAGTTTTGGGTAACGGAAGGAAAAATCAAAGTGTTTCATGATTGGCAGGTATGATCACATGCTTATCAGTAAAATTGTTGAAGACATTTCGAAAAAATTGGAGAAATCAACCGTATGTGATGGTGATGAGCTGTTGGTTGGGTTAGACTTGCACTTTATGCAAATCAAAAATAGGATTTTGTCGATTTATGGACTGGACGTCTGCATTATAGGAATTTGGGGGATGCCCGGTATTGGAAAAACTACTATGGCTGAATTCATATTTAAGATGCTGTCATTTGAATTCGAGGTTTGTTGTTTTTTGAAAGATGTGAGAGAAAGATCAAAAGTGATGGATTTAAGGAAAGAACTTATTTCACAGCTACTGGGTGAAAAAGATGGAAACTTATATACAATTCCTAAAGCAAGATTTGGTTGTAGAAGGGCACTAATCATTCTTGATGATGTGGATGACTCGGACCAAGTAGATTCATTGATTGGAGATCCATGTTGGTTTTGTTCACGAAGTGTAATTATTATCACTGGTAGAGATAAGCAAGTGCTTGGAAGAAGGGCTGGCTTTTTATATAAAGTTGAACCATTAAAAGATGAAGAAGCCCTTCAACTTTTCAGTAGGAGTGCCTTCAAGCAAAACCATCCCAGAAATGATTACGAGTCCTTGTCTAGCTCAATTGTTAGATATGCACAAGGCAATCCTTTAGCTTTGAAGGTTCTAGGCTCCTCCTTATGCACGAAATCGACAAAAGAATGGGAAAGTGCATTGAAAAAGTTGTCAAAGGGTCCAAACAAGAATATTCAGTATGTATTACAAATTGGCTACGATCGTTTAGATGAGATGCAGAAAGATATCTTTCTTCATCTTGCATGTTTCTTCAAAGGTGAAAACAAAGATGTTGTAAAGTCCGTGTTCGAAAACTGTGAGTATGATATAAGTGTTCTGATCGACAAGTGTTTTGTGACCATTTCCGAAAACACATTAAAAATGCATGACTTAATGCAAGAAATGGGAAAGGAAATTGTACGTCAAGAATCTAAATATCCAAACGAACGTAGCAGA
>JAOSBN010067404.1:0-13384 GCA_027563595.1 Erythroxylum suave | reverse complement strand
GTTCACTTATCAAAGAAGAAAGACCAAGGGTACGGGAGGGGTAGCTTTGCCAAATTAGGACAAGGGGGTGGGCAAAGTTGTCTAAAGAGAGGAGAGTTAGTTAGCTGTCAGGGAATGAAATAGTACGGGAGGGGTGAGGAGAGATGATCATGCATATTGTATTCACGTATCGTGATCCTAAGGCTAGAGGAGCTAGAACCTCGAATTCTAGAACATTTTTCTTTGTTATATTTCAGATCCTAGTGATCAATCAATATACTTATAGCATTCAGTCCATTTTTGTGTGCTTGTGTGTGTGGCTGTGTTGGTAGAATACTTGTAGGGTCTATCCAGCTATAGTCTTAGGTATACTAATTCACCTACTTAGAATGCTTGATCAGTGAAATTCCTATCCGTAAATCTTTTCATGCTCTGTTGTGCCTTAAGCAGGTTAGCTTTGGGGATCTGTTGCACATGTTGCTTCTCTTTTAGGAATTCATCCACTGCTGCCACTCGAACCTTGGGCTTTATCATTGTGGGGTCTTGTGGAGGAGAGTACCCAAACAAGGCCTCGAAGGGGTTCATTTTACGTGTTGTGTGGTAATTGGTGTTATACCACCATTGTGCCATAGGTATCCATCTCGCCCACTGTTTTGGTTGCATGAACATCATGCAGCGTAGATAAGACTCAAGGAACTAATTGACGCGTTCTATTTGACTGTCTGTCTGTGGATGGTACGCAAAGGAGTGAGCTAGAGTGGTGCCCAGGAGTCGGAATAGCTTGGTCTAGAACAGACTAGTGAAAATCCTATCTCGATCAGTGACAATCCCTTGCGGCACTCCATGAATTTTTGCTACGTGGTTGAAGAACTCTTGTGCTACATCAATCACAGTAAACGGATGAGCTAGTAGTATAAAATGGTTGAATTTCGTCAGTCTATCTACTACCACAAGTATAACGTCCTTCCCTTGCGATTTGGGTAAGCCTTCTATGAAGTCCATGCTCATATGGCGCCATGCATTAGCAGGTGTGGGTAGTGGTTGGAGGAGACCAGAGTAGGGAAGGTTCTTTAATTTGCATCGTTGACATACCTCGCACTCCTGTACATGCTGCAGCACATCTACCTTTATCCCTCGCCAGTAGAAAAGTTGCCTCAAGCGTTGGAACGTTCCCCGTATCCCAGAATGGCCCCCGATCGTTGATGCATGTATGGTTTTGATTAGCTACCAATGCAGCCCTGTATTCCTTCCCGCATAGATTCAGTTGTGGAATCTCAGAATGCCCTGCATGAGACTGTACCCCACACAAGATTGTGGGTTGATCAAGAGGGCGGAACTGCATTCTACTACAAACGTGTCCCCCTTGTAACTCTCTATCGCCTCCTTTAGCCAGGTAGGAATGACTGTAGAAATAGCTGCTAACTCGCCTTCATCAAGCTCAATCACTTCGTGGATGCAAGACGGTGCATCCGCAGCCCTGTTCTCTTTCCCACTCCTTTATTTAATCTAATACTCTAGGCCCAACAACATGCTAACCCCTTGCTTCTGTAGTTGTGTGTGCAAACGTTGTTGAAGCAAATGCTTTAGACTTTCGTGGCCTGTTTGAATTACAAAGGGTCGCACCTATAAGTAATGGTGTCATTTGTCTACTGCCATGATTAGTGCTAATAGCTGTTTTCCGTACACCAATAGTCCCTCATTCTTGGTACCCAGTGCCTTGCTTAAGTATGCTAATGGTCGTCCCCTTTGCAGCAAGATTGCTCCCAACCCTATCCCAGATGCATCTTTCTCAACTATGAACAGTTGCTCGAAGTCTAGTAATGCCAACACTGGGGCTTGAGTCATGGCTTGCTTAAGTGCTTTGAAGGCCTACTAAGCTTCTTCATTCCATGCAAAGGCGTCCTTCTTTAGTAATGTAGTCAGGGGCTTGTTAATGTGTCCATATCTGATACAACCAGAAGATCAGCAAGGATCCCAGTCAAGATTCCCAAGTAACTCTAATTCTGGTATCGTTGAAGCAAGCAAAACTTCCTCAAGACCCGATCCACTATTAAACGTTAACTTACCCTCTGTTTTTTTATTTATCGTTGTGCTCCTTAGATAGCAGGGAGAAGTTGTTATTTCCCTTCTTATTTAAAGTCCCATCAGATTATGGATGAGACAGGCATTAATAAACTAGAAAATTGTGGTCTCTCTATTCCAAAAATAGTAGCTTTCGTTTGCAATCCTTCTTATGTTTTTTGGGCACCTATTATTTTGGTGTCAGAGCCATGTCTAACAAAGACAGGATTGAGAAGTTGGAAGGTGTTGGAGGACTGCAGGACAGCTTTAGCCAGATGGAGCTTGGAGTTGCCGATAAACTTCACCAAATGGAGGATACCCTCAAATGATTAACAGAGACTCTGTTAAACAACCGTGAAGGCTCCAGCTGTAATACTCCAAACCAAAATGGAGGAACGCGACCAAACTGCGACGAAGGAGTAGAGTGAAATGGCAGTGGCCGATAGCCATTCTTCTCCAAACTCGCCAAGCTAGAATTTCCTAACTTTTCCGGAGATGCCCCAACCGAATGGCTCAACCACGTCACACAATTCTTTAAATATCAAGGAATTCCCGAAGAGCAGAAGGTCTAACTAGTTTCTTTACACTCAAAGGGCGAAGCCAACCAGTGGTGGCAATGGCTTCACCGAACCTATCAAGAAGAAGGAAGAGTGGTGACATGGATATGATTTGAAGAAGAGGTTTGGGCTCGCTTTGGGCCACCTGAATGTGAAGACTTTGACGAGGCCCTATCCAGAGTAAGGCAGATCGGGCACTTACGAGATTATCAAAAAGAATTTGAGAGATTGGGGACAACAAAGTGAGAGGCTGGACTCAAAAGGCCCTGGTGGGTACATTTATTAGTGGACTGAAGCCTGAAATTGCTGAAGGTATTCGAATGTTCAGACCCAAATCTTTAAAAGAGGCCATTAGCTTGGCTCGAATGAAGGATGAGCAAGTGGGTCGACAGAGACAGTTCAATCGGGTCGGGTGTAACCCAATCAACCCACCCCCAACTCTAGCTGCAGATGTTGCCCCAAAGCGTCTCTCGTGGGAAGAGATGCAATGTCGTCGAATGCAAGGTCTCTGCTTCAACTACGACGACAAATTTACTGCAGGCCACCGCTGTCGTCGAGCTCAAGTCCTTCTCTTGAAAGGGACCGAAGAAGAAGAAGAGGAACAGAAGAAGAGGAGCCTGAAATTTCCCTTCATGCTTTCATTGGTTGGTCCACCCCAAAAACGATGCATGTTGATGCGACCATTCATAGTCAACACATCCTCATCCTCATCGACAGCGGCTCGACCCACAACTTCATTAGTGAACTAGTCGCGAGCTTGCTGAAGTTACTAGTACTCCCGAGTCAAGCCTTCTCAATCAAAGTTGCGAATGGTAGTCCGATGAGATGTCACAGACGATTTGAAAATGTGGCTGTTAACATCCAAGGTATCCTCTTCCATTTGATTCTTTTTGCTTTACCATTAACTGGTCTCGATCTTATTCTTGGAGTTCAGTGGCTAGAAGCATTAGGAGCTGTTATGTGTGATTAGGGTCGGATGACCATGGAATTCCAATAGGGTGGTCAACTACGACAGCTACGGGGTTAGATGCTCCACCTCTCCAAATTGCTTCAGCTGAAGAAGTCGCCAAAAGCACGCTTCGACACTCTTCCCTGTTTGCGATGTATCTGCAGATAGAAAACAACACCTCTCTGGTTCACCTCCATCCAGATATGCAAGCTCTTTTAGATCAGTACCAAGATCTTTTTAAAGATTCACAATCAATTCCTCCCTGCCGAGACGTTGATCACCGCATCATTTTGAAGGAAGGGGTTGAACCCAACAATGTTAGGCCATATAGATATGCTTATTTCCAGAAAAGCGAAATTGAAAAACTGGTAAATACAATGCTTGATTCAAGACTGATTCGGCAAAGCACTAGTCCATTCTCTTCACCGGTTTTATTGGTGCGCAAAAAAGATAGAACTAGGAGGTTTTGTACATACTACCAGGCCGTCAATTCAATCACGATCCAAATTTCCCATCCCTACAGTTGATGACACGCTGGATGAACTCCATGGAGCTGTTTACTTTACCAAACTCGATCTCACCGCGGGTTACCACCAAGTAAGAGTACATCTATCGGATATTCACAAGACGACCTTCCGCACTCATAATGGTCATTATGAATATCTCGTCATGCCATTTGGGCTTTGCAATGCCCCTTCCACCTTTCAAGCCATCATGAACAACATCTTCCGCCAGCACCTCCGTAAGTTTGTTCTAGTGTTTTTTTAATGACATTTTAATATACAGTCTCAACTGGGAATTGCATCTTGAGCAGGTCAAGCAGGTTTTTGACATCCTTCGGCAACATCAATTTTTCATCAAACTAAAAAATTGTGTCTTTGGGCAAAAGGGACTTGACTATTTTGAGCACATAGTCACCTCGCAAGGGGTCAAAGTGGATCAAACCAAAATTAAGGCCATATTGGATTGGCCTGGACCAAACAACATCACTGAACTGAGAGGATTTTTAGGTTTGACGAGCTATTACCAAAAGTTTGTTCAGCATTATGGAATTCTTGCTCGGCCCTTGACTAGTAACCTAAAAAAGGGACAATATGGGTGGTCCGAAGAAGCAGAATCAGCTTTTCAAAACCTCAAGATTGCTATGATCACAACTCCTACCTTGGCACTTCTGAATTTTGAAGAGCCATTTATCATAGAAACTGAGGCTTCTGGCTGCGACATTGGGGTCGTCCTCACTCAGCATGGGTAGCCTATAGCTTATATGAGTCGAGCATTAGGCGTTGCCAAGCATTCATGGTCAACATACGCCAAAGAGATGCTTGCCATTGTTATTGCCATAAAATTATGGCGTCCGTATTTGATGGGCAGAAAATTCTATGTGCACACAGACCAGAAAAGTTTGAAACATTTGCTAGACCAACGAATTACAACCTTGGAACAACAAAAGTGGCTTTCTACGTTATTTGGCTATGAATATGAGATCGTGTACAAACCAGGAAAAGATAACTCAGCTGCCGATGTTTTATCTCATAGGGAAGATAGCCCCACTCTACACGCTATCTCTATGCCCAACAATAATCTGTAGAATACCATACGGGACGCTGCAGATCATCGATATATGCAAACAATCCACAAGTTAGCCACTGACACCACAGGTGGTTCCTTTTCACTCAAGAATGGGTTGATTTATTTTAAGCATAGAATTGTTGTCCCTCCTAAATCAGACATCACACGACAATTATTGTAGGAATTCCACTCATCTTTGACAGGTGGTCGCTCTGGTTTCCAATGCACTTACAAAAGATTGGCCCAACAATTTTACTGGCTAACCATGTATCGAGATGTTAAAGAATATGTAGCAGCATATGACACCTGCCAATGAGTCAAAGTCGATACGCTCTCCCCAGCTGGCCTTCTCCAACCCTTGCCAATCCCTTACCAAATATGGGATGATATTTCTATGGATTTTATTGAAGGATTGCCTATCTCCAACGGAAAGAATACTATCTTGGTTGTGGTTGATCGTCTTAGCAAGAGTGCACATTTTATCATTTTGGCTCACCCTTACACAGCTAAGACTATGGCAGAAAATTTTGTGGCCAATGTGGTAAAACTACATGGTATGCCTCGCTCCATAATTAGTGACAGGGATCCGGTCTTTACTAGCCGTTTCTGGCAAGAGTTTTGTAAGTTGTCTGGCACACAGCTCCGAATGAGCTCCTCCTACCATCCGCAAACAGATGGACAGTCAGAAGTTGTGAACCGCAATGTAGAACAATATCTACGGTGCTTAAGCCACCAACATCCACGCAAGTGGAGTTCTCTCCTTCCTTGGGCGGAATTTTGGTACAACACAACTTACCACTCCTTTATCAAGATGACACCTTTTCAGGCCTTATTTGAGAGACTGCCACCGTCCATTCCCCATTACCAAGATGGCTCAACACTTGTCAACGAAGTTGACCAATAGCTTTGTGACAGAGATGCCCTCCTCAAACAACTTAGAACTAATTTACAAGCAGCCAACAGTCACATGCAAGCCACTGTCAAAGCCCATCGACGTGAAGTCGAATTTCAGGAGGGCGATTGGGTCTTTCTCAGGCTTCGTCATATTGACAACAAACGGTTTTCAAGAGAGCCTTCCAGAAGCTCGCATGTCAATACTATGGACCTTATCAGATCCTCGATCGTATTAGCCCTGTTGCTGACAAGCATCTGCTTCCACAAGGATCGCGTATCCATCTCGTGTTCCACCTCTTCATATTAAAAAAACATATTGGTAAAGTAATGACCCCTACTGAAAATCTGCCTGAAATGTCTGAAGATGGGGACCTACTTCTGCAACCCCAAACCATTTTGGAAACCCAATGAATAAAAAAAGGAGCAAAATTTGTTGAAGAAAGTCTTGTCCAATGGAAGAATTTGCCCCCAGAAGAAGTTACCTAGGAAAATAGCAGCGAACTAACAGACAAATTTGGCCATTTGAACCTTGAGGACAAGGTTCCTGCAAAAGAGGGAGGTAATGATACAACCAGAAGATCAGCAAGGATCCCAGTCAAGAATCCCAAGTATCTCTGATTCTGGTATCGTTGAAGCAAGCGCAACTTCCTCAAGACCCGGTCCACTATTAAACGTTAACTTACCCTCTGTTTTTTTTAATTTATCGTTGTGCTCCCTGGATAGCAGGGAGAAGTTGTTATTTCCCTTCCTATTTAAAGTCCCATCAGATTATGGATGAGACAGGTATTAATAAACAAGAAAATTGTGGTTTCTCTATTCCAAAAATAGAAGATTTCGTTTGCAATCCTTCTTGTGTTTTCTGGGCACCTATTAATATCCTTTAACAAACTTCCTATAGTAACCCGTTAAGCCTAAAAAGCCTCTTAATGCCTTGATTGATCTGGGTACGGGTCATTTTAGCATTGCTCCTACCTTTCTTGGGTCATCTTCACTCCCTCTGTTATGAAATGCCCAAGATACTCCACTTGATCTTGCCTGAAGGAGCATCTAGACCTTTTGGCGTAAAGCTGATCCTGGCGTAGTAGTTTGAAGGTAGTCTCCAGATTTTGCAGATGACTCTCCAAGTCTAGGTTGTAAATGAGGATGTCATCGAAGAAGACAAGCAAGAACCTCCTCAAATGTGGCCGGAACACCTGATTCATCAGGGCCTGGAAGGTTGCAGGAGCGTTAGTTAAACTAAATCGCATAACATGAAATTTGTATAGACCTTGGTTTGTTCTGCAAGCGGGTTTTTAGATGTCCTCAGCCTTCATGTGGATTTGGTGATATCTTGCTCTTAAATCCACCTTAGAGAAGTGTTTTGCCCCGTGAAGCTCATCCAATAAGTCTTCTATTACTGGCATGGAAAATTTATCTTTGATTGTGAGGGAATTGAGCTGTCGATAATCGATATAGAACCTCCATGTGCCGTCCTTTTTCTTAACCAGCAATACTGGCAATGTTAATGGGTTGTAGCTCGACGAAATAACTTGGTTTTCAAGCATCTCCTGTACCATCTTTTCTATTTCCTGCCTCTGCCCAGGTAGATATCGGTAGGCTCGTAAGTTAACTAGAGTAGCTTCAAGCTTTAGGGGAATGGAGTGGTCCAATAGTCTTTGTGGTGCCAGGTGCATCGTCTCTTGGAAGGCATCACTATACTATTACAGCAGCTCACGAATTCTCTCGTGCACTGGCTCTTCTTTGCTACCCTGTGTCCTTTCCAACTCTTCAACTTGTATAGTGAAAAGTTGTGCTGCAACTCCTTGGATCCCTTTCTTCAGCCAACCTTTTAATTGCTTTCCTGTCATCATCCTCAATGTCCCAACCTCGTTGCCACCTTTGAGTTGTATTTCTTTCCCTTCCATGTTCAGCATAACTAGTCCTCTTTTAAAGTCAAATACTACAAGGCTATGATCAGCCATCAAATCTACCCCAACACTGCGTCACATCCCCCAAATGAAGAAGCCTCAATTCTGCTGAGAAGGAGTACCCTTGCATCTTCTATTGAAGGATGTCACACTTTGCACTACTTGTCATGCTCTGTCCACTAGCCACGAGAATTGTCAAGGGACACGTTCCTTTAAGTATGCATTTCAACCCATCTGCTAGCTTCTCGTCGATAAAATTATGAGTACTCCCATTTTCAAGGAGTACAATGGTCTTCCTGTTGCCCATTACTCCATAGAACCCCAGGGTATGGTGCGAGGTGTTCCCCTGTAATGCATGGAGGGAGATGGTCCCGCAGTTTGCGTTGTTCCCGTCTCTTACTTCCTCTGCTTCCATCATGTTGACCGCTTCCACCTCTGCTATGGTCTCCTCTTCGTCGATCTCTTCATGCCCTACTAGTGTAAGAAATTACTTCTTGCACACGTGTCCCGAAAATTATTTATCCCTGCATTTGCAACACATATTCGATCATTTCTTGAACTATTGATTGCCACTTCTCCCTCTGTGGAAGCTAGGATTTACCCATACTAGTTCTATTCCTCATTTGAGAGCGGATGCAGTACCCGTGGTCTTATTACCCTCGGTCCCCTTCACTTTACTCCATTTTTTCTTACAAATTTTATCCACAACATCTTCATGCTGTCGGGCCTCCTCGAATGCTTGCTCTAGAGTAAGCGGTTTGCTGAGCTTCATCATGGATTTGAGTTCTCCTGCTAGTCCGCTTATGAAGCTGTCCATGAAATATACTTCCGTGAGTGTCGATTTGTTTGCTAGCATGAGAGCCTTTAACTCTTCGAACCTCCCCTGCAATTACCTGTCTTATCTTGTTAAACTTGTCAACCACATCTGTAATTGCTCTTCTCAAAACAAATTCCCTGTAAACTAGCCGCTCTCTATTAGCAGCCCAACTCTGAAACCAAATTTCCACCCTATCATTCATAAACATGGATGCCAATTCTACCCTCTGTGCTTCATCGATCCTATAATATCCAAAATACTTCACATTTGCGCACCCAATACCTTGGTTTACTGCCGTCAAAATAGGTATCTCCAGCTTTGGAACGTGCTGATGATACCCTTCTCAGTTCCATTCTCCATTCTCCATTCTCCACTCATACCCCCTCCTATGTCTGGAGGTCGAGTTCCTTCTCTACGGATCTCACGAGTCCATGTCCATATTCTCAACCCCTTATCTCCCATTGTTCGACTACGATTGTTTCCCTCTCCTTCATCACTCAAAGTAGTTCTAGTAACAGGAGTGGGTAGCATACCTTTTCTTATAGTCGTGAATCTTGGAGCGATTATCGTTGATGCTGTATCGATTTGCATAAGGGCCTTCTCTCGATGAGTTTTATCCTTCCATAATAAGTCTACTTTGTTCCCTACTAGCTCCATTCTTTTTCTCCATCTAGTTTTGCCCCTAATTGTGTTTATCGAGGACACCTAGTTTCTCCAATATCAAGCCAAGGACGTCTATTTCGTAAGTTGACTCCAGCTTTCATGCTGGAATGTTTGTGCCACTTGACGGAAGGTTTGGAACTCTTCCATTTGTGATTATAGGTGTGCGAGCTGCTGCTCAGAAATTCTTGTTCTAGTACCATCAGCTATTGTGGTGAGTAGGTAGTCGCAGAATCGGTGCTCTGATACCAAGATATCAGTACCTAAGAGTTTTCTTGAGGGAGAAGAAAGAACAGAAAAGGAAGAAGGGAGGATGAGTTTGTTAAGCAAGAATGAAGAGAGAGAGAGATGAAGAAGAGCTGCAGGGGAAATAGTAGTATGAGTTAGTTATATTTCATCAAAGTGCATGCTTTTACAATGATAATCTATATATAGCTTGTTATAGCCTTACAGTAACAACTTGTACGGATTGATAAAATTCTAATATTCTATTATCACTATTCAATTCTTTATTCTGCCAATAATGATTTCCTGTAACTTCTCTACGTGATTTCCTCTTTTGCCCCAGACTTCCTGACAACATGATATTAGAATAACTGTAACAACTTGAAGCATCAATGCTCCAATTTGATGGGAAGTGTTAAGAGATTGATTTTTATTGTATTATTTCTATATAAGGATCGTTTAGGTATCGTATTCTTTTACAATGCTTAAAACCGTTGCGACAAAAATGAAATAAATTAATAAATTTTCTGACTTATTAGGTAAAAATTTTAAGCATTGAGTAAACATATAGGGCAAGGAATACCTGCTGTTTGAAGGATCTATTGTGAAGTTATTGACAACTAAATTACTGCATGGACAATATATAGATCTCAATGAGTTTCATGTAGTAGTAACTGGAGCAGAAATCAAAGCCTCCACTATAATGTAATTGTAAAGAAATCGTTCAGGATATAATTCAGGATTTGGTAACATTATCCTTACATTTGTAAATTTGTTTGATTAATCCAAGAAGGAAAGCTACCCGCTAAGTTATTATATGAGACATCTCTGTAACCAAAACAAGGTCATAAAAAGTTAAGAATCAATCAGATACATTAATATGTCATACCAACCAATAATGATTGCACGAACAATGGAGATATAGAAACATTAAGGATATAATCTAATTAACCAATAACTATCTGGTACACAAATAGTACTCACATATTGATAAGTCCTGTACTTTTCTGTAAAGGAAGGGTACCATTCAACCTATTGTTTCCAAGAAATCTGCATAGAAAGGATGAAACATGCTTCAATATCAATCAAATAAGCTATAAACATAATTTAAGATGTGAACAAGAATCAGTGGTACATTACAAGTAAGAGAGCGAGGTCAAATTAAAAAGTGAATCTGGAATGCCTCCATTTATGTTGTTGAAGCTCAAATCCCTATGACAATATTGTTATGATAGATGTCAATAGGTAATAAATTTTGCAAACAATTCTATAAATTCAAATAAAAACTATACAGTGTTAAATAAGATAAGACAAAAGGCTCGTTTGGTGTTCTTTAAGAATGGAGGATTAAACTTATAAACTGAATCCCTCTAGCTCCATCACACCCACTTAAAGTTCTTATAAAACGTATTTAAATGAATAATAAGGAAATCAATTATCCTAGTAATGAAAATGTGAAATATAAGATTGGTAATTTTAAGTAGCTCCTCATTTAGACTCAAAACATTTGACCATATTGCTGCAGGCTAATAATATTATTATTTACATCAATAAATAGCTTTGCAGCCTATTCTCGAAAAGTTTGAAGAGTCCTTCTTAGTTTACTCAATCATAACTAACTGGATGAAAAGCACTTTAAAGTTGCTTAACCAATAACAGTTAAACTATAGTTCACTTCAAAGAAACTATTGTCTTTATTGGATTGATCATTTAAAAATCTTAAGCACTTTAAAGGAAACTTGATAAACAACAGACAACCCAAATCGATAACGAACAAATGGATCTTCAGGATTGACAAAACTTCACCTAGAAAATTGACAAAATTTAACCTGAGAAAAGATCGCAAACCCCACTTAAAAGATTTAAGTCTGAACATTCATATATGAGGAACTTACAACTGCGTCAAGTTCTGGTATTCTCCAATATTAGATGGAATTGATGCAGAAATATTATCATTCCTTAGAACTCTACAGAAATTGAAGCACAAGTTTATAATCACAATAGGCAACTTAAAGAACAAAAACAAAAGTGTAGGATGTCCCATACAGAGATATCCTGGGAAGAAAATGGATCGACTCACAATATGGCTAGGGACTTCAAGTTTCTAATAAACTCCAATGAAGAGCTTCCATTGGATAAATCGCTGACTCTCCTACATTATATTCCAAGTGATGTTGTAAGCTTTAAATTATTACAGCAGGTATAGAAAAGGACCGAACATGAATACTCACAACTCTGCTAAAGAAGTTAGGTTTGCAAATTCTGAAGGTATTGGACCTTCAAAAGAGTTTCCTTCAAACCTTCTGTAGAAAAACATAATTGATTTAAATAGTGGTAGATTTAAATTTAAATTAGAAACGCTTTGAGAATTACTAAAATCTGTCAGTTGCATTTTCAAACAAGGTTTTTCAGCCACTATACTTCATGTAAAACCTAACATGAATCCCATAACAATTGAACATCTAAAACAAAGCTAAAATGATCTGTAAAATGTCTTACAATGTTTGCAGCTTTGACCAATTCCCTATGAAGGGAGGTATCTTTCCTGTCAATTGATTATTTGAAGCCCAACTGAGACAAATATAATTAAATGCTTATGAAAAAAGTAGTGAAAGCATTGCAAGTTTTGTTCTCAACAATGTGCTTTAGAAAATTTGAAATGGTCATAATTTCCTTACACTGTAACCATCTCTCATAGTTCAGTAAATGTTGAAGGAATCTCACCACTAACTCCAGAACTAGCAAAGTAACTGCCAATGTAATACTCGCATTAGATTTTAAGATCCGTTTCTCCGCATATTTACAAATATAGGTTAAAATTATTAAAAAGCATGAGAATAAAATAAGAATGTGGAAGCATTTACAATAATTATTTAGCCACTTCATGGGGAGCAAGAAATGGCTAAATAGGTAAAAAGAATGAGGAAATACAATCTTGTCTTGGATTCACCTTGTGTTTTATCTAATTTGATTTAACAGATTTTTCAATTGGGAACATTAAATATTGTACTGAAGATAGGAATTATTGCCTGCTTACTGCATCACCAAAATATTTTCTCTCTATCAGAAACAAGTAAGAGAAATGCAAAATTGTACTTAAAAAATGGATATCATGGAATTTATATAACTTACATTTGTCCTAGCTTCGTCAAATTTCCAAGCTCAAACGGAAGAGGACCAGAGAAGTTGTTTGATCCAAAACTTCTGTAACATCACCAATCATTTAGCAAGTGAAAAGGATTGCTTAAGATAAAAATAGCAAATTTCGGCATGTAAATGCACAATCACGAATCATGATTGATGAATATACATATTTGTTCAACAAGAAAAAAAAATAGAAAATCTACAAACAAGTAAATAGTTAGAAGATTTTTGTAGAATTTGCATAGTCAGAAATTTAAGCTAACATCCTTACAATGATCTTAAATCAGTAAGCAGCCCAAGTTCTTTAGGAAGTTCCCCTGAAAATGAGTTAATACCAAAAGTCCTACGCCAATAGAAGGAAGTAAGTTCCAAACCACAAAAATCAGAAAGTAGAATTTGAAATTGAGATCAACATACAAGTATTGCATACGAGTCAAATTCCGAATATTTGTAGACAGGTTTCCAGTCAAGTAATTCTGACGCAAATCCCTGAGAGAGAAGATACACAAGTGTAGCATCCATCACAATGCACATTACAAATCCATCTTAATGAAAGCCATTGCAGCACATGTAATTTTGGTTGATAACCATCCACCAAACATTCATAGATGCTGACAGTGGA
>JAOSBN010067393.1:0-13384 GCA_027563595.1 Erythroxylum suave | reverse complement strand
TCAAATTTATTCACAAACACATTTCTTAACACTTATACCGGGAAATGTCATGAATGCATGTACAATCATTACATGTGTAATATTTCACTATTCTCATGCATATATGAATGTATGAACATAGCTAAACAATTTTTAAAACACTCCTAGCCCGTTCCAAATTACTATTTTACCCTTCCCATCGATGATGGGATGTTACAGGGAGTATATCTATTGCATGTGAGTGAAAGAAGAGGTCGGGATCAGTTCACATCTGCATTGTGTCTCTTTGTTTTCGCACTGAATTGTAATTTTTGCAAATTATTGTATTTTGTGTATTTGGGTTTTGGAAAAGACCTTGATCAAAGTGTAATATGATTTATTTTTGGAATGAACTAATCGACATTTTGTCTTGTAAGTGAAAATGTTTCTAAATAAAAATGGGCCCAAATTTGCGATTACAAAAAAATACTCATACCGACTTTTGATTGTTTTAGTGCTCTAGCACACCACCCTTCCAAGGTACGAACTCAGATATCACCATCGATGTCAGGTTCGGGTCTTGCAGGAGTGGGGTGTTACAAAGATTGTGGTCCGTAATAAACAAATGCTTAAGTGAATGTTTTAAGATTGAAGTAACGACCTACTTTATTCTTTAGAACATATGTGATTCCATATTCATTTAATAGTATCATTATCGATAGTCAACTACTATTATGATATGAAACTTATCATTCCCTTGATGTAAACTCTTTTACTTACATATAGATAAATCCCAACACTACATTCTAAACCATAATCAAGCGACCAACTTGATTATTTAACTGTGAATCAATTATTTTAGATTCCAATAATATACATGCTTCCCATACATCTTTATTTATATGTATATTACTTATAAAAAAATCTCGGTACCTTATGACTAGTTTTATTATGCTCATACACATAAAACCAAACACTTTTATTTTATTAATAATAAATATTTTCATTACAAAAAGTAATTAGAAGAAAATTAAGTTATAAGTAAATACACTTGCTTTCTAGGGCACTATATTTACATAACTCTAACATTAAAGATATCAATTATTCTATGTATGGGTTGATATTTGAGTTTAAGGTTATGTGGACTGTTCCTTTAGAAGTTGATTTTAGTTAAGGTTTATTTTACTTAAGAAAAATATCATGCAAGATTGGAAAGATTTCAATGTAGCAATGACAGCTAATTAAGCCATAATACATTTTTCATTTAGTAGAAATGATTAGTTAGATCAATAAGTTCTTTAGTGAAATTGATATAGTTCTTTGCATTTTTTAGGATAGTAATGTACCGTGAAATATTAGAGACATTAGGTGTGCCAAAGGAGATAAGGTCTCATCAAAGATCCACAGATGTATTTAGACAAATTTTCTAAATTATGATGATAATTAAGATGAAAGTTGTAAGATTTAACCAAATTCTCGCTAGAGAATCTTATAGAATTCTCTCATTAAGCTGCTATCTCAACAGTAGTATAATTTTCCTACGATGATATGGTATGAGATGCTTAAATTATTGGCTTAGTGAAAGTGTGATATTATTAGTTTATGTGCTACAGTCAATCGATTGGTTGTAGTTCGGTGACAAAATAATTTAAAGGTATTTTTATCATGTACGCATTTAGATTTATATGATAAAGTCCATAGGATAATTATACATTGCAAATGAAATTATAATGAGATTATAATTTTGTGATTCATATTGCATTCATGTACAACGCCTAAATTGTTCCTAATCATTGTTTTATTAAGACTAGACATTAATAGAACGTTAAAAGGCTAGCATGTTATGTTTTTCATTATGAACAAAGTAGTCAATCTCATAGGCTAAAGTGTGGAGGTACTTGAACAAATGTTTAGGTGCTTGTTAGAGAACAAGTTTACTGGACAAACTTGATATGAGAAATCTATTTAAAACATTCTATGGAATTCTTATTATGATGATTGTATATGTGATCCTTTGACTTGACGTTCCCAAAGTTATCTTGTATAGGAATTGTTATGTTTTGATACTACTTATAACCCATTTGATTATATGTCAGTCAATCAATAGTCATTGGATGTAGCATGAATTATATTAAGGTGACTGTGTGTTCAAGATAGGATTCATCACACTAAAGTAATTAAGGAGAATGTTTAATTGTTCTTGATTAGTATTGATTCAGAAAATCCTTGACTAATGTGGAATGACACTTTGGTAAATAGTTTACCAATATTATTACTTAGGTTGATAGCTAATGATGGAGAACTAATATGATTGGACTCAAAATATAGTAGAAATTAATTTTATGCTATATTTTTTATCAAAACATTGTATAATGAATGATTGAATCAGAAAAATCATAAATGGAAGGTTATTCAAAACCACTTTAACATTCCTAAATATTTGGGTTGTCATGATATGTTGCTAAACACCAATCTTGAACTATGATTATAAATTGTTTAATTGGAGAATTGAAGATGAATTAAAAGGTCTTTTAATTTATCTAATTCTATTTCTAATTATGAATTATAATTATAATTTTTAATCGTTGTCAACATATTTAGGAACTAAATGTGTTGTACATAAAGAATAGTTTGAAGAGAACAAAGTTATTTTAATCAAGTTGAATTTAATTGTAAAGTTTAAGAAACTTTAAGAATAACTATAAGATATTTAATAAATAAGGATCAATATGAGATATTGGATCTTATTTTGGCCTAATTGGTATTTAATAAGGATTATTTGTAATTCTAAATAAAGTTTAATTGAAATTAGAATTTAATTTCAATTAAATTACTAAAATGTACAAAATTATTATAAATAGGTTTAAGCTCTAATGGAGCCAATACTTCTTGCTTAACCTTCTTTGTAAGAGTTACAGAGTTTTCTCAACCTATTTTGTCGATATCATTATAGGCCTGACATTTATATAGCTACTGTGGTTGACATGGATCGATTTCGAAAACAGGATGAGGGATACGATAAGAATAGTGATCAAGCTTCAGAATACGATACAAATTTAGATTCACACTTTAATATGACCTATATGTTAGCCATTTTATAGAACTAAATTAATCTTGATTTTTGAGAAACTAATTTGCAAAAATTTGTAATTATTATGCTACGATCGGGATTAGATCCAGGCTCAGTTTCCCAACATCTAAGCCGTAAGATTTTCTATTATCGTCAGATATCAAATGTATTTCATTTGATCATCCTTATTGTTAAACTTCTTTACCGTTTTTGTTTCTGACATACTTATGATATACACAACAAGGAAAAAATTTACACTTTTATTCCCTAATTATTTTACCTTACAAATATAATTATATTTTTTAAGTTCAAAATTTGTCATCTCATTATATGATTTAAACACTAAATTTGGGGTTTCACTTAATGGAAGAAACAAATCTAAATTTTTTTAATGCTTAAACCTGGATGCGTTTATGAACAAGGAATTCTTATATACCCATACAACAAATAATTAATATAGACACTCTACACTTGTAATTTAAAGTTAATTCAAACAACTAAAATGATGTATTTTTGTATAAATTTGTTAGTTTATTGCATCTAATCAATCAATTAGTTACAATTTAGTGATATAATTATTTAAAGATGTTCTTTACCTTATACATATTTAAGTGCATATGATAAACTCATTGAGATAAATATACATTACAAATAAAATTATGAAGAGATGATAATTATGAGGTTCATATTACATTTATGTATTATTCCTAAATTTGTTTTAATTATGAGGTTCATATTACATTTATGTATTATTTCTAAATTTGTTTTACTCATTGTTCTATTGATATTAGACATTAACAGAGCATAAAAAGGCTAACAGACATTATGTTTTTCCTTATAAAGGAACTAGTCAATCTCTTAATCAATTTGATAAACTAAAGTATTGAGATAATTATAAAAATTTATGGGTTCTTGTTAGAGAACAAGTTCATTGAACTGATCCCATATGAGAATTCCATTTGAAATATTACTTGTATGTCTATGGAAATTCTTATTGTGATGAATGTATAAGTGATCCTTTGACCTAAGATCTCCAAAGTTATCTCATATAAGAATTGTTATGTTTTGATACTACTTATAACCTATTATAATCAAAGGTAGCTTAGTCAATAATCTTGGATACATCATAAACTATATAAAGATAGTTGAGTGATTAATGTAAGATTCATCACCCTAATGTAGTTAAGAAGAATATTTTGTTATTCTCGATTAGTACTGATTTAGGAAATTCTTGGCCAAATTGGAATGAAATTGTGAAAATGGTTTTCAAATGTCATTAGTATAATCAAATACTAAGGATGGATAACTAATATTATTGGACTCAAATAGAGTAAGTATTATTTTCATGCTTTATGTCTTAATCGAAACATTGCGTGATGAAAAGATTGAATTAAACAAAAAATCATGCGCAAAAATGTTAGTCAAAACTATTTTGACATTCTTAAATATTAGGATGGTCAAAATGCTTTACTAGATGTCAATCTTGATCTATAAAAACATATTGTTTGATTAGAAAACTAAAGATACATTAAAAGAGTTTAATTGATCTAATCCTAAATATGATTTATGGTTATAATTTATATCTATTAGCAACACATTTGAGAACCTAATGGGTCACACGCAAACAATAAGTTGAAGAAAGAAAAGATGTTTTGTTCAAGTTAAACTTAATTGTAAAATTTGAGAAAATTTATCATTAACTACAAGATATTTAATGAAAAAATATTAATAAGATATTATATCTTATTTGGGCATAATTGATATTTTGTTATAATTAATTGTAATCCTAATTGAATTTTAATTAAAATTATATTAAATTATTAAAATGTTCATAATTTATGCTAAATAAGCTTAGGCTATAAGAAAGTTAAACTTCTTACTTATCTCGCTCAATAATAGTTGTTAATTTTTTTAGATATTTATATGCCTAGTTAAGATGATTCGATTTCAATTTTTAAAAATAGTTTTTAAAAATGACAATAAAAAAATATCAAACTTCAATGTACTAAGATTAACATTTTGTTATAACTTTTGTGTTAATTATTTTATAGAAATTTAATAATATTAGCTTTCAAAAAATCAAATAAAAAATTTCGTAATTGTATCATTATGAGTAGGATCAGATCTTATCCTAATTAAAAAATTTGAAACCTACATTCAATTTCGAATTGAATTATCAATATGATTTAAAAAATTTTAAGAGTAAAACAAATGTATGAAATCGGTTTCATTAATCATAAAACATCCAATACGATAAAAACCTAGAATACATGTTGGCTTATAGTTGGCTGAGGTCATGCTGTTGAGTTCGTGGCTGATCAGAGATTAGTTTTGTAACCTAAAATCACATTGGTAGCGGTGACAAAACTGTGAATGGGAGTGAATGCAATTATTGATGAGGCTATTGTTTTGTTATTGTTGCCAAGACAATAGGGTATAGCTGCAAGCATGGAGGCGAAAGCATCTTTGACTTACATTGATAGTGGCCTCAAAGGAGATGCCTTGGGACACAATGATGCTTGTAGGAGTAGGCAATGACGAGGACTTAGAGAAAATAGCTAGCGATGAGGCTCAAGTGGCTAGACGATGAGGAAAGTGTCGCGAGGCCTCAAAAGGTTGTTGATAACAAAAAATGATTCACACTATCACTATTGCACTGTAACAGAAAATTATTTTAGAAAGGTAGGGAAGGAACGTACAAAGAGAGAGAGAAGTACATAGAGAGAAAGAGAGAAAAAACAATCATTTCCTCATTTCAGACATGTAATAACAATTGCTAGCATCCTCCTTTAATATATCATCAGTATGTCCCTAAACATGAGTACAACACCTACTACCATATTTATTCTAAACGTTGTGTATAGTAATACTAGTTTTTCCAGAATCTTTTGCAGTCTTCGTTCATGCTTCTTTGTCCTCAATAATTTTCACAACAATCCCCTTCCTCTTAATGTCTTTATCCACTAAATTGATTTTAGGAAACTGTTTCTGAAGATAAAAAATGTACTCCTATATAACATTAGTGTTCGCACCATCAGACCACTGAATCAACCATTGCGTAATAGCTCTATTCCTCTTTTTGGTCATCATTCTATCTAGAATCGCTACTGGAACCTTTTCTGTCAGAGTGAGAAACTCAGCAAGGAAGAAGACTTTCAAACTTGCCCTGCCTATGCCTTTTTAAGCTGAGAAACATGGAACATTTGATGAATTGATGTCCCCACTGGAAGATCTAGGTTATAAGCCACCACCCTTATTTGTTGAATCACTCTATATGGCCTATAGTATAAAGGAAAAAGCTTCTGGTTACTCTTCCTTTGTAACAAAAATTACTTATATGGTTGTAATTGTAACAAGGCCATATTGCCTACCTTGAATTCTCTCTTCGATCGTTTAGAATCTGCGTATTGTTTCATGCGATTCTGAGCCCTTTGTAAATGAAATTTTGTAACACTAATCATTGCTTCCTAATCCTGCAAAACTCAATCAACGTCTAAAACTCTTGAATCTCCTACTATATAGGGAGTGTAAACCAGTGGAGGATAGCCCTGCAAACATTAAAATGGGGTAGTATTAATAGCAACTATGTAAGTGGTGCTTTACCACCATTTTGCCACCACTAACCACTCTCCCCATTTGTGAGATGTTTCTCCACATAAACAATATAGATATGTTTCAAGAATCTTGTTGATTGCTTCAGTCTGTCCATCTAGTTAGGGGTGGTAAGCTATTGAACATTTCACTTTAACCCCTTGTATCCTAAAAAGTTCTTGCCAAAACTTGCTTAAGAAAACTGTATCACTCACAATAGTCTCTGACATTGCATGCAATTTGAACATATTGTTAAAAAATAATTCAGCTATGTCACAAGCAGAGTAAGGGTGTTTAAAAGGGATGAAATGGGCATATTTGGTAAACCAATTCACTGCCACTATGATAACTGACCTTCCTTTTGACACAGGCAACCCTTCCACAAAATCAATAACAACCTCTTTCTGGCATCCTTTAGGTATTTTGAGAGGTTGCAACAGTCCCAGGTATGCAGAACTGTCCTGTTTGTTCCGTTGACAATTCATGCAATTCTGAACATAAATTCTCACATCCTAAGCCATAACCTTAAAAAAAAATATTTACAGCTTCTCCGTGGTAGCTACTTCCCCGCATACCCCCATAGCATCGTCATGACTGATGCTAATAATTTACTGCTGAAGTCTCTGATTATTACCCACTACTAAGCACCCTTTCCATCTTATCAACTCGTCTTTCCATTCATAAGACCTAAATTTGGTGCTGTTGGCTTCTAATGTTTGAATTAGCTCCCGAATAGACTTATCCTCTGGCCAGCTACTGTTTATCTCCTTAAGCAACTCCCTTTGCAATTGCGATAATGACATCATTAGTAATTCTACAGCTCGTGACTCTAGAGAGGGTGTTCGTTGCTGTATTTTCCTTACCACTTTAGTACTACACCTAGAAGTCATAGCCTAAGAGCTTTGAAAGCCATGATTGTTGGAATGGGGTTGACAAACGTTGTTCTAGCAAATATTTTAAACTACATTCTTGACTATGAAAGGATTAAGAGTCAAGTAATGATGCAAGTATTTGATGGCTTTAAAGACTGCTAAAAACTCCTTCTCGTATGTGGATAGCCCATAGTGCCTCCTCGCTAGTGACTTACTCAAGAATGCAATGGGATGGCCCTCTTATTGTAGTGCTACCCTAATTCCATCTCCATTTGCATCAGCTTCGATTACAAATGATTTGGAGAAGTCTGATAATGATAATACCGGAGCTGCCATCATTGCGTTTTTCAGATTTTCAAAAGGCCTCTGTTCATCCTGTTGCAAATTCCAATTAGTTAGTCTCACCTTCTTTAATAATTCCATTAGTGGTCTCACTACCACTCTATATCCTTTTATGAACCTATTGTAATAACCAGTGACTCCTAAAAAACCACGTAGTTCTTTAACACATGATGATACTGGCCATTCCTCAATTGTTTTGATTTTTCGGAGATCCATCGCCATTCCGAAATGGTGTAACCCATATAGTCCACCTATCTAACCCCAAAAACACACTTGCCCCCCTGCAAGAATAATTGGTTATCCAATAATGTTCAAAGTATATGTTCAAAAAAAACTAAAATGAAGCGAAGCAGATAAGGCCTGAACAATTCATTTATAAGACGTTGGAATGTCGACGGTGCATTGGTCAGTCTGAAGGATAGTACTAAGAACTCGTAATGCCCTTCATGTGTTTTGAAAGTTGTCTTTCTAATATCTTTTGGCTGCAAGCAAATTTGTTGGTAACCCAAACGCAGATCCAATTTGGAGAACCAACTCGCACTATGCAGTTCATCCAGTAATTCTTCAATAAGGGGTATAAGAAATTTTTCCTTCACCTTGAATCTGTTTAGCTCCTGATAGTTTATGCACATCTACGATGAATTGTCTTTCTTTTTGACATGAACCATCGGTGATGCATAAGGACCATAGCTATTGTAGATGAACCCCTCTTTCATAAGCTCTTTGACCAATTGTTCGATTATGTCCTTTGTTTCCCAGAGTATTGATTCGGCCTTACATTGATTGCGTCGACTTCTTCTTTCAGCATAATCTGATGATTGAATTTACGATTCATAGGAAGCTAAGATCTTTCTTGGAAGACCTTTGCATATTCTGATAGTACCGCATTAATCTCGTCAATCACACTTCCCTGTTCCTCCAACATCCGCATTTGTTATAGTTGAAATTTGATTGGGGTTGAAAGCTACATCATGAGCAACTATCCACTCGATAAACATTGACGGGACTTTTGGAACCATTTACCCGAAACGACTCTTGATTTGCCTTCTAGGTCGCCTTGTAAGGTCACCGTCTCCCCTTCCCAATTAAACTCCATTGTCTGCTTCTTAAAATTGCATAAGACGTCATTTAGTTCTACTAACCTCTAAACCCCCAAAACGACATCATAACCCCCAAGTGATAATACTAATGCATCGATGATGAATTGCACCCCTCATATGAACCATGCAAAGTTCTTATAGCATTGTCGAGGTTCCAACTATAATCCTTCACCCACTGTGATTGATATAGGATCATTCTCTCGGATATCACACTGCCCCTTTTTTTCATTGCAATATCCACGAAGTTATGGGTACTGCCATTGTCAATAAGTATGTGATTCTGTTTTCTTTGGTGCATGCCCATCAATCTCATCTGTTTAAATTCTATCTCCCCAGAACCCATCATGGCTTGCATTGAAACTATAGGAAAGTCTTCCTCTAAGCTCCTCCTCCTCCTGGTCAAGAGACGATTTTCCATTACCCTGCTCTTCCGAAATCAGAAAAATTGCAACTGCGTCTTTCTATGGTTATGCCCCAACATATACTTCTCATCACACCAAAAAAAAGTCCCTTTGCCCTTTTCTCATCGAAATCTCTACTACTGATAGACTTTAAAGGTTTGTAAGTTCTGGCTAATGGTGACTACCTTGTCTAAGAGGGTGTGGATAATAGTCCTTTAATAATCAAATTTTGGGTAATAGGGCTCAAAGAAGGTGGTTTAAGAGTTAAGTTCAAATTATGAACCGTCGGCACACTCTTGGTTACCTGTGTTTTGCGGAACACTACATTGCCTGTTGATAGTAAAATAGCTTCTTATTTTCGAGCTAGCGTGTAAGCTTGATATAGTGATTGAGGTTTATGGAGTTTTACGAAAACACCGATCTCCGATTTGAGAGGTCCTTGACAAAAAACCCAACTAAATATTCTTTTAGAAGGGATAATCCATTAGAATGATGATCAAACTGGGTGCAGTATTCCAGCACTGACCCTGTTTACTTCAGCTCCTTAAAGTCTCCCACAAGATCATCGAAAATTTCTATGTCAAACCTCAGTTTTAAAGCCCTTGTGAATTCAGCCCACTCCATCATGTCTCCCTTATTATGATTTTTGATGAATAAACAATACCATTCTTAGGCTCGTTCATCCATGTGAAGGATGGCTACATTTACCTTCATCTTCTCCGATGTTTGGTCTAGCTAGAAAAATTGCTCGCATCTATGCAACCACAACTTGACATTGTCCCCATCAAAGGAAGGAAAATCAATCTTGCTCAACCTCATAGGAGTCACTTCCCTTTGTTTTTCATATGTTGCCTAAGTGTTCTGGGTCATATGTTCCACCTTACCACTTACTTCCTCCAATTTCATTCCTCTTAGGAGAAGCATGGTTCATAACTCCAGCATATCCCTTTCTAATTTTTCTATCTGATTGTAAACTTCTATCAATAACTGCTCACTCTGATCCTATATTTCCAAGATCAAGCATTCATTTCAACTCTGTGCTTCAATGAGTCCCGTCAAATTATCCTCCAACCTTCTAAACTCAGCACCTCGGGTCCCTTCTGCCATCTTCAGATCCAGATTCATTAAGCTTTGATAACAAATGTTGATAATAAAAATGATTCACACTATCACTATCACACTGCAACAGAAAATTGTTTTAGAAAGGTAGGGAAGGAAGGTACACAGAGAGACAGAGAGAGAAGTACATAGAGAGAAAGAGAAAGAGACAAGACATTCATTTCCTTATTTCAGACATGTTGTAACAATTTCTAGCATCCTACTTTAATACATCATGAGTATGTCCCTAAACTGGAGTACAACATGTGCTACTGTATTTAATCTAAACGTTGTGTATAGTAATACTAGTTTTTCCAGAATCTTCTGTAGTCTTCATTCGCACTTCTTCGTCCTCAACAATTTCCGCAACAAAGGTTGCTGGGGAAACTTGAGGTGATGAGAGCAGGAGATCTGCGGCTTCCAGACGATTGCTATTGGAAGAGAGAGAGGCAGCGTTGGCAGCACCAATATAACCAATGGTGGCAACAGCATAAGATGACTTTAAGGTTTTATCCTCATAAATTAAGGGTTTTAAAGATAAAGACGGGCATGTTTGGCAATAAGAATAAAGTTATTATTGGGATGGAATAAGCCCTATTTCATAAGAAGATATCCTATACCTATTCTAAGATTGAAATAAGACTTGTTTGGTATTAAACTTAATTAAAAAACAAGTTTTTCTAACCCTTAATACAATTTTAAGTGTGACTTAAACTAAAATAGGAATAATTTATTTAGCTTTTGGATTAAAGTGATCCTAACTCCTATCTAAATTAAGTTATTTGTTATATAATATATTTATAGTTTAATAAAGTGTTAAAATTATTTCAAAATTATATTGATATCAAAATTTAATTCCAAAATTGAAATAATTATTTTTCTTAATTTTATTAGCTTAATAATTATATTAGTTCCAAATTAAACTTTAGAAAAGTTGTTTCTAAATTTAGAATTAATTATTTTCAGCTAGATTAAAATTAATTAATTAGACTCCTTAAATATTAAGAAAAATGTTTTCTTAAATAATAAAGAAAGGTTCCTCTTATTTAAATTTATTTATTTTAATTTGATTGAGGTAAATTAAATTTATTATTTTATTTAGAGAACTATTATTTGTTATATTTAAATTTATTTCTCTATTTATGAATGATAAATCTCTTGATTTATTAGAAAAAGTATTTCTTGATTAAATATTGAAAATAGTTTAAATATTTCTAGTTAATCAAGAAATCAAATCTCTCAATAATCATATAAAAGACTTTTTTTAAACTTAATTAAAAAGTGTTATTTATTTTGTAGAGTAGTTTCCTTTTAACATTAGAAAATAGTTTTCTAATTAATAAAAGTAATTTCTAATTAGATTATAATTTCTTACTTGTTAAATTTTGAAAAAGGAATTTTTTAAAATTGTAATGATTAAGAAGCGTAATTTATTGAAATTTTTTGTAAAATTTTAGATAATTGGAAATAGTTTCCAATTGAATTTAAAAATTGTTTTCAATTCAAATAAAATTTCTATTTGGAATAAGAACTAAATTTATTTAGGAATCAATATGTTTAATCTAGTCTAAATATCCAAGGAGCTAGAAATATTATTTTAGATTATGAACACAAATAACTAAATTAAATGAAACTTGATATTTTATGCATATGATTTGATTATGAATATTTGAGTTGCATACTTTATTTATATATTTGATATATATTGGATGCAATGTTAAATTTCATATTTTATGTATGTGATATTAATACATGTAATTTTTTGTTTGATGAGATGGATAAAATTAAAATCCTTAGCTAAAAGTATTATTAAGTACACGTTCAGAATGTGTTTGTAGTCGTCTATTGTTATAAGAATGAGCTAGAGTTTTTTTTAATTATTAGGCTTGTTGAGTAAACTCAAGGTTGGTTTAACCTAAATATATTTAGTCTTTAATTTTATAATGAATCTTACTTGGATAAGCAAACTCAAGACCATATAAATTTAGAGGGAACATTAGGAATAACATATAAGATATGTTTTGGCAAGAGTTATTGCCTAATGGATCTAGAAGTCACATGAGATATGATCGATTAAGTGGTTATCTACGTCATTTAAGTTTAGTTGGTTTGTTGAGCAAATTTAATATCAACTAAATTTGGATTGAATCTTATCCCATTAATTAAAGTGATAAAAGTAATCTTTCTGAATAATAATAGGGGCTGTTATTTCTAATAAAATAGTGAGAGTAACTAAACAAAAGACTAAAATCCTAATCTTATTTGGTACTCACAGCTTATAACCAATACTTTTTTTTCTTGCATTTATATTTTGTTCTAAGTAGAGCTGAAATGTATAATACATTGATAGAATTGTTCCATTTAATTTAGCCTATTAAAAGCATAAACATGGACTGCAATTAAAGGCATTTGCTATAATATGATAATTTTTTCATTAGAAGAAAAATTATTGCGTGAATTTTTTGCTTATCCTCAATATGATAAAGATCACATATGTTTCTAATTTATGTTTATGTGTATTTGTTACTAAATGTGGATTCTATATTTACTATAATATTCAAGGCATGATAAGAAATATATTGTTGAGTAAAGGTAGTTGATCTAAGTTTATATAAATAGTTTGTATGTACTAGATCATAGAACCTTTAACATAAGTGGTAAGAATAGAAAGTTGGATAACTGAAACATTCCTTTTATGCCATGTTGGTTAAATCAACATGATGATAATCATAAAGTTACATACAAGGCATATCTATATATATATTAGGTTTAAAAAAAACCAAATCAACCTTTAGTGAAAGAATGACAATGGTATTGAATTGTCAAATCTTATACATTTAATGTGTTTAGATGCAATAACAATTCATATATATATACTCACCATATTAATCTTAAATCAATATTTCATTTAATACATATAACTATATCACATAAAGACATTAATAATCTATA
>JAOSBN010067372.1:0-13385 GCA_027563595.1 Erythroxylum suave | reverse complement strand
AAAAATTAGAGAGTAAAAATACACCTAAATATTTTTAAATTATTTATAAATATAATAAGTTAGAAAATTAACGTTAAGTTAATCAAATGCTGCATTTTTATACCAATGTTCTCTACGTTTATAATTGCATTTACCTATATGGTCATTTATTAAACAAAAATTAATATTATTTATACACGCACATTGACGGCTATTTAATACTACTTGACAATATTTTCTTTCATTCCAAGATAGAAATTCTTTATAAAAAAAAAAGTTAAACATTTCGGACCCTTTTTATGGTATTTTATGGTGGGCCTTGAGCAAGTGCCTTGCTCGCCCCTGCCTAAGGCTGGCACTGCAAGTATCAATGATTCATTTGTATATATGTGTTAGTATGCAACATGAAACTAAGTCTTTCGTAATTAGGAATCAGATAACATGGCCTGTTATTTTATCTGAGTGTGAATCGGCACGTCATTTAGTTCCAATTTGTAGTATTAGTTGAGTTGTTCATTTATTGGCCATTTTGTGTTCTTGGTTACTATAATATGTATGTTGTCCGGTAAAGTTTCCCTTTAAGAACATCAATGTGTGTTCAATGATTATAATCTTCTGTGTTCTGAATAAAATAATTATAGGCCTTCTATTTATTCCCCGAAAAGAGTTGTATACCACTAAACTTTCTTCGATTTCTGTACTCTTTTTTTTCCTTCCGTCCCCCCCCATATTACACTTTTAGATATGGAACATTGAGTAATCTGACTACACCTATTAAATCCTCCATATCGTTCTGAGTTATTGGCTGATGCTGTCTTGCTTCCCTTTTGCAACCATTGTTTCTCTAATCAAATTAACTATTGACTCCGCAAGCTCGTACTTTTATTGCTCTTCATGTTTATAAATCCTCCTATTCCTCTCCCACCAGATGTAATAAACCACCATCTGGAACGATATCCTAGTAACAAGAATATCTTGCTATCCTAACTTGGACAACCGCATGATATCAATTATCACTTCATTCCATTGAAAGGAGAATCTCGGAATCCTTACCAAATTCAAAATTCTACTCCACACCACTTTCGTATATAGACATTCAAAAAATAAATGATCCCTGTTTTCAGTGGCTTGTTTGAATAATGCACAAAGTGGGTCATAACTACCAAACCACCTATCTTTCGTGCTTAATCTATTCTTGATAGTTAACCACAAAAAATAGAAGATTTCTAACTTAATATCTGTTTCCATACGAGATCTACCCACGACACTACTGCCAAAGAAGCCCCCTCTATAGTGCAAGTTGATTTGTTAATTTCCACTAGAATGTGCAGTCCATGTGACTATATCAGCTCTAATATAAACTAGTGTTCCAGCAATATCGTAATCAAGCACATGACAAAATCTGACATTTGTCATTCTTTCCCTTTCCTGAATAAGCTAACCCACTGTTGCCTCCATTGGAATCCTATTATAAAGCGGTAGCAAGTCAACACGATCCCATAAGGGGATGAACGTGGACCAAATATTATACCAAAAACTGATATCATCATTCCCCACCCTAACCTTTATAAGAGGATATATCTATTCCCTAAATCGCAACATGCTCTTAAAAATCCAAGAATGATCTCTCCGTGGCTGAATTTGCCAGAAACTTTGACCACAAAAATAGTAACTTTGCAACTACTTCACCCACAAAGCTTCTTTGTCAACAAATAGTCTCCAAATTCTCTTCATTAACAACACCCTTTGTATTTGTGTGATCGATATGATTAAAAAGTTCCCCTTGTTTTTTCAGCATAGTGATATCACTCCATTTTACCTTAGCCCCCTTGCTTGTATCATATTTCCTAGTCCATAAAAAGGATTTCAATATCCTCTCCATTTCCTTTATCACCTTCCTCGAAAGTACCAACAAGTCGCCCAATGTATATACATGTTGTTCAACACCGACACAATGAGAGTGACTCTCGCAGCAAGTGATAAAAATCGATTTTGCCAAGTAAAAATTTTAGCTTTTAATTTCTCCAAAAAAGGCATAAAATTGAAATATTTAGGCTTACCCGAAGTGATAGGAACCCCCAAGTACCAAAAAGGAGTATCCTAAAGAGAACAAACCACCAACTTGGATATCCACTCTGGATTCCTAACATCTGAAGACACAATACTCCACTCTTCTACATATTCATTTCCATCCCTAACGATCCTGAAAAGGTAACCATCACATTCATCAATATCGAAATAACTTGAAAAATTTTGGTATTAAGGTCCCCTTCTTTGACCCAAGTCTGTCTAGCTTTTTGCCATATAATAGCATTCTATAGCTGAAATGCCTCCTGATACTGCTTCATGCAATTCTCTTCCCATATTCTCAAATTAAAGTTGGAGGGATCTAAATAGAAATTTTTTGGAACCTCATTTAAAGACTTTCCCAATGCTTCAACATCTCTTTTTCTATCTTTGCTAAACTCTTTAATCGTACTTTTTGCAAGCCTCAATTTCTGCATAAGTTGAAACACTTTGTGGCCATTAATATTTGTATTCCAAAGTTGCTGAAGCATGGACATAAACCTTTCCATTTTCATTAGCCCATTGAATAATCTGAAGAAAGCCCCTATCTTGGATCCACCACAAATCTGTTAAACTAAAATAGACGTATGGTCAACAAATAACTGCTCTTTGAACACTATTGAAGCCGAGGGGTGTGATCTAATCCAAAGATGATTCACCAACGCTCTATCTAGTTTTTTCCTTATGAACATCTGCCCCTTTTGTTTACTCTCCCAAGTGAACAATCTTCCCAGACCACAAAGATCCACTAACTCAGTATTATGAAGCATCTGAGTAAGTTCAATTCCAAAACCTGAATGAAATCCTACCCCTCCTTCCACTTCACCAGAACTAAGACAACAGTTAAAGTTCCCTAATACTAGTCAAGTTGCTTACATACCCCCATGTAACTTAGTTAACTCTTCCAACAACACAGCCTTTTGGAACACAAAATTTGAAGCTTACACAATTGTCACCTTTAGTTTCACCTGCCCTATTACCCAACAACGTAGATGGATAAATTGATCTCCCATTTTCACAACTTTAACCTCTACCTTATCAATATCACACAAACAAATAATTCTACCATTATAGTGATGATTATGATTAGAGAGACATTCCTACTTGGACCCCAAAAAATCCTTCACCTTAGGGACAGCACCAACCTTTATTTTCATTTCTAGAAGTCCTACTAAAAAAGGTTTGTTTATAGCCACTACGTCCTACACCATCTATTTTTGAAGAGGATCATTAAGTCCCCTAGTGTTCCATACTAGTATCATCGTCTACAGGAACTTAAAAAGGACTATCTGGGGATATAAACCCTTGTGTTTCTTCTTCTTCCCTTTCTTCTTTCCCATAGACCTTTTCCTAACTCCTACCGAAACTTACCTAATCTCCCCAACTTCAGTATCTGATTATGTGTCCTTACACCTATATAAATACTTAGTCCAGTTTCCTCCAATTCGACAAATTCCATAATATTGAACATAGGACTGAAATTTGCTACCGTAATACTTATTTGTGTCCCATCCCCCTTAGGTATATGATTAGTAATAGTAGCTGGATGCATTGACTCTTCTTTACTCAATGGGGATCCATCACTGCCGAACTCACCACATTGACCTTTGTCGTGTTCCAAAGTTCCTAAGCAAGAGGAGTATTCCCCTTATCTGGAAATTTTTCCAAAGACCTCCCATTTACTGTTGTACCATTTATATGTGCTTGGTGAACATGATTATCGTCAACCTGTTTTTTTGCTGGAGACCCAACCGCTTTCGGCCCTACACCTTGTCCTTCCTACAATTGTTCCATCTCTGCATTTTTATCCTGCCGTTCTTCTAAATTCTCTTGACTCTCCAAATCTTCTTGCCATCCAAAATTTAGTATTCAACTTGTAGCAACCCACTTATGTCGTGAAGAGATCGGTTTCCATGGATAAGAGATGGTTATTTCATCTCAAACCATCTTGCCTGTTTCATTTAGTCGAATGATTGGCAGCTTTTCAGGGAGAGAAACATTCTTCAGAAACTCAATGCAAATCTTTGCATACCCGATTATGTCCATTGCCATGGTTTGGGAGTCCATGCATATAGGTTTGCCCAGTGCACTTGTAAGGTGACTCAACCCCTCCACCGTCCAATACTCCATCGAAAGCCCATCGAACTGTACTCAAAGAGGAATTGTATCAATTGATTCTCTATCAACACCCATACCTGGTTTCCATTGTTGAATAAATAGAGGTTGTCCCCAATATGCCAAGAACCTTGCTCAATAATCTCAGACAAGTTCGAGTGCTAAAAAAATTTAAACAACATGGACCCATCCTTCTTAAGCTTCACTTTCTCAAGACCCCTCTTATCCCATCTGGCCTCAGCCTATGCATTCACCGGTGAGAAAATCCTATCTTGAAGCACATTCGGATAATACTTCAGCTTACCTTTATTTGTCTGACAGCTAACCTTGTTCTTCCAAGCTCCTCCAGTTTGCAGTTGACACCGATTCTATTCACCACCATCGCCTTGTGAACCAATAAGCTCCACTGTTACTTTCCCCTTATTCTTCTCTCAGGAAAGAGGTGGAAAACACTCCTTCGATGATGATGGATCTCCCATCGCCGATAGACCCACCGACGAGGAGGAGGTCTCCTCCACTCGTAAATCTGCTCTAAAAGACCAGAAAATCCTCCAACCAGTAGCTATTCGTTACAAAGAAGGAAAGGAAAGGGAAGGGCATGAATGGTATTTCAACAGGGGCTGGAAAATGAGAAGAAAAGAGATGTCAGAGAGAAAGGTAGAGAGAGTTGCTTTTGAAACAAGTTGTTTTTACTTATATATTTTGATTAGGCATAATTGCTATGATACCTATAATGTAATAAACTAATAATGTTTTAACTTAATTTATGTGCACCCTTGATTAACTTTCTCTTCCTGAATGAAACAAAAGCAAGCTAGGAATCTATAGTTTGAAAAGTTCAGAAGAAAGATTTTATTTCTATTTTACGCAACTACTGTGGTCAGGCTTTGAACCATAACTATTTGCTTTTACATCTAAATCACTTTAATACAAATATATTTCTTTCTCACTTCTAAGTCACCTTAATAACTATTTGAATTGACTCGTTTTTTGGTTTTAGTTCATTGACTCATCAAGTAACACCTACTTGAAGTATTTAATTTATAAATTCCTTAGAAAATTCAAGGATTTACTAAGCATACATTAAAAGAACACAATTGTGATTTCTCTCATCATAAAAAAGTTATTATTGGAAAAAAATCGTTAACATCAATTGAATGGTCACACGTGTTGGAAAATCAAGACAGGATCCCACTTAATGTTAGAGTATCTCATATTGATTAAACATGAAAATATTAAAGAGTTTATAAGTGGTAAAAGTCAACTATCCAAATGACTACTTCTAGTCATTTTGACAATGGTTGACCCAAACCTAATTATTATTAATGGACTTTACACTTTCCTCATATTAAAAAATCTAATATGGTATTATAGCAAATTTGGTCCGGATTATTAATTTTTTAGTTGTCCTTCGAGATGTCCATTCCTAACAACCCAGTCCGGTTATCACTGCATTTATTTCAAGTGATAACAGGATGTCCAGTCTCAGTTGCACTTGAGGAGGAGTGTTGGAGTATCCTATATTGATTAAATATGAAAATATTAAAGAGTTTATAAGTGATAAGGCTCAACTATCCAAATGACAAGATTTATTCATTTTGACAGTGGTTAACCCAAGCCTAATTATGGTTAGTAGATTCTAAACTGTGCTCATATTAAAAAATCTAATGCGTACAATAAAATATACATGAAATCTTTGTTTAGTTTTTTGGAAATTAAGATTTATTTGAATTATATAACATGCTTAAAAACATAAATATAATAAGCATAAATATATATACCTTATTAAGTAGTTTGATCTTTTCTCTTATCATTTCCCTTCAATTGTTTCTAAAATTAGCTCGTTATAACCATCGTAATCGTATACATATCCGACCTCTAATAATACTACATAAATAAATTGAGATAATTCTATAAATGGTGTAGAGAGGGTAGGAAAAAGTGCTAACTTTGTTATAGTCTAAGCCTATTTATAATAAAGTTTGAGTTTTGCCTAACCTTTTTTGACATAATTTTTCAGTATAATTCAATCTTTTTCATCTCCCAATGTTCTAATTGGACACGGAGCATAAATTAATGTTTTTTCGCTTGAATCTAGTCATGTTAGTTCTTCACCATTAATTATTGATTATATTAATGACATTTGAAAATTATTTTCAAAGTATCCCTCCACCTTGACCAAAGATTATTTGAATAAAATAATCGCAAATAATAGAGGATTCTCCCTATTCACTTTAGAATGATGAATCCTATATTAAACATTCAAATGCCTTTAGATAGTTTGTACTATATCTAATAATTTCCATTTGAGCTTTCCTTAACTAGAGTAAGCCATAAGTAGTATCAAAATACAACAATTCTTATATGAGATACTTTAGAGTTCTAAAGTTAAAGGATCATAATGCAGTCATCATAATAAGAATTTTTATAAACATATGTGTAACCCAAACGAAATTCTCATTTCAAGATAGTTCAATAGATTTATTCTCTATTAAGCACCCACTCATATTTTAGTTTATGAGATCGAGTACTTCCTTTATAAGGAAGAAACATAACATATGTTAGTTCTTTTATGCTCTATTAGTATCCAATTTCAATAGAACAATGACTAAAAATAATTTAGGGATAATAAATAAATACAATATAAATCTCATAATTATGATCTCATCATAATTTTATTTGTAACGTATATTTGCCCATAGACTTTAGCATATTATCATATCTATCTAAATACGTATAAGATAAAAGAATGTCTTTAAATAATTATATCACTAAAACTATAACCGATCAATTGATTATAGGGCAAAAACTAATAATCTCTCACTTACTCTAATTAAATTGTTTACCTATCTTATACCATATCACTAAATGATTATCGTACTATTGCTAAGATAGTGATTTAAAGAGAAAATTCTACAAGTTCTATATAGTGAACTCTTAGTTAAATCTTACAAATTTAATCTTAATTTTCATTATAATTAAGAGAAACTACCTAAATACATAATTGAATCTTTAATGAGACCTTCGCTACTTTTGTATGCCTAATAGCTCTAATGTTTCACAATACATTACTATCTAAATAGTGGAATCAACCATACTAAGTTCATTAAAGAACTTATTGATCTAAATAATCATTTCGATTAAATGAAAAATGTATTATGGCTTGATCAATAATTAATGAAACATTATAAACTTTCCAATCTTAAAACAATATTGTTATAGGAAAAATATATCTTAACTAAGATTTACTTTTATTAAACTGAAGCTAATATACTTATAAACTTGACTCATATATTAACTCATTATAGAATACTGGATATCTTAAATACTTTATAAGTATTATATATCCCAAATATTAAATACCTTTAGTATATTATCTATATACTTAAACTAGAATAAGTAAACAACTTTCTTATCTATCTCTATAAATCTCTTATAAATAAGTTGTTACCTTTTCATTTCCGGTATCAGTTGTTTGTAGACTATTGTATCTTCAACAATTGACGAAGGGAATTATTTTCTCTATGTGCTTTATATCTATGCACACTTCTATTAAAGAGTACATACTCCTACCAATTCTTGTCGACATGATAAATCCACTTTTATCTCTAAAACAAGCTTTTTGAATACATTATGAAAGTGAATATTTCATTTTCACTAAACATTTTAATTATACATCAAGTGTATTAATGAAGGCATTAGTTTTAGTTGGATGTATTGTCATGAAATTTAAACCTTTTAAAATCCACCTTACTTTCACTACTTATCTTGGTAACCATTCTCATGTAACATTTTGTTCAATAGGCCTATAAGTTTATATCCATCCTTCTGGATATCTTACAATCTTCTATTATTTGGTTTAGTTCTGAACTTACTATAATATATGCTTTAACTAAGCATCACATCTCAAAATTATTAACTTCTGGATCTTCTGAAGTGTGACCATTTTATATCTACTATAAAATCTTGCTAATTGATTTAATTAGAACTATCGAAGGTAAGTCTTTATACTAGGTTTAGCTATATAAAAAAATTTACATTACAATATCTTATATTACATTTTTCTCCTTATACAAATCAACACCTATTGTGAAACTTAGTTTTGGAGATATTCACTAAAGAATATCATTCCTCAAAGATAAACAAAAATTTAAATATCACCACACTAACATCATCAAAGTATTTTGATATTCTCAATACTTAATTTCTACTTAGATTTAAATACTTAAAACTTTCAAAAATTCAAATCAATATTTTGTTTGATTCATATGACTATATTATATAAAGTTATTAGTAAATATTATTATATAAAGTTATTAGTAAATATAATAAAATAAAAGTGTTCATCCTTTTAATGAATCATTATTATATCAATCACATCATATATGTATATATATATATAATTTAATAATCCAAAACCATCATCATCCTTTCACCAAAGGTTGATTTGGTTAGGATTTAACCTAACAAGTTCACAAGTTTTATATTATTAATAATCAAAAGATACATATATCCTTATAAGGAACCTTATGATTCTTGTTATATTGATTTAACCAATACAACATAATAGGATAGTTTTAGTTATCTAACTACATATTTTGCCACTTATATGTCTCCCTTGATCTAAAAGATACAAGCTATCAGTACAAACTTGAAACAACTACTTTTACTTAACATATTTTTTATTATATCTTAAACATTATAGTGATGTTGAATCTAAATTCAATATCAAATACTCAATAGCATAAGTAAAATATATATATATATATATATATGTATGATCTTTATCCTATCATATATTAGGAAGAAAAGTCATATCATGTATTAAGATGAAAAGTCATAAAATCATTTTTCCTTTTAGTGACAAATATTATCATACTATAGTAAATCCTTTCAATTGTAGTCCATATTTACGCTTTTAGTAGGCTAAATTGAGTAAATGATTTCATTAAGGTACTATACCTCTTAACTATATTATATACAACTATTTGCAGTGTTATCATAACGTTGAAATGTACCTTACATTTTACCATTAAAGTTTATGAGACATTATTTAATTCAAAATATCATTATATTTTATCATGTATATGGTATTGACATATCTTTTCAAACTTTGTCACCAAAATCCTCAAGAGGAATTAATAGAAAATTTCATAATGGATATAAAACCTTCTTTATCCTGTTAAGGACTCTTCTTAAACTTGAGTTAAGTTCAAGAAATTTCGTTCACTAATTCTTGATAACAACTACACTAACAAAGGAAATTTTTATTTAGAATAAAATATAAATGTAAGATAACAAATAATCAATTGTATATCACGACAACCAAATAAAATCAAGACTTTATTTATTTTATTTGGTTATTCCAACTATTTTATTCAAAATAATAGCCCTTTTTACTATTTGGAAGTATTACACTAATCTCTCTAGTGGACTTAACCAACTAAACTTAAATTAGGTAGATAACGTCCTTATTAATCACATCTCATATGACTCCTAAATTTATTTGGTGACAACTCTTATCAAAACATATACATATGTTATTCTTAACCATACCTCTAAATTCATATGATCATAAGTCAGTCATCCAAATCATACAAATTTAGTTAAGTATAATACATATGTGTTTCGTACTATACCGATCAGTACTGGATGGAAGCTACCGTATTGGTGGTTATCCGTACTGGAAATTTTATATGATATTGGTCGAATATTGGTTGATACTATAAATTTTAGAAGGTTGAAGGACTATTTTGTAAAAAAAATAACTTAACCACCCCCCCGACTCTTCTACAACTCTCTCTCACTGTCTCAAATTTATCTCTCACTCTTTCTCTCAGTTCTCCTCTCTGACAACTCTTTACCATCATCTCTTCCTTACGATCACGACTTACCCATGCACAATATAAATTGTCTCTTCTATAGTCCTGTCTCCACTCTCCTATGCACACTACTAGCCACCCACTTCCCAGTCGCTCTCTAGTCACCACTCTTGTGGGAACCACTGGTCACCCTCGTCACTGCCCATTTCTTGTAGAGTGTAGAGTGTAGAGTGTAGAATCTGCAAATCTAAACCCAAACTAAATTTTAATTGCATTTTTTGATTTTTTGGTTGTGTTTTTTTCTCTGAATTGCAATTGCATTATAGTTGGTTGTGTATGTATGTTTTATGATGATTGGAATTCTTGGAATCGTTTGTGTGAGTTGGGAAATTTAGGTTTGAAAGTTGGATTTGTTTCTGTGAGTTAGTTCAATTTCAATGTAATTTAGGCATTAACAATTTATGAAAAATTAATTCATTGGCCAATTTGGATTTGAAAGTTGGAATTGTTTGTGTTAGTTGGTTTAATTTAATAAAACTTAGACATTGTCAATTTATAAAGAAAATTAATGAATTGGAAATTTTGGATTTGAAACTTGGAATTGTTTGTATTAGTTGGTTCAATTTCAATATAATTTAGACATTATCAATTTATGAAGAAAATTAATGCATTGGAAAATGTGGGTAACGACCTAATAATATTGATTAAAATTGGTGAATGAAAGATTGTTAAATTAAATTTAGGAATTAAGATTTTAGTAACAATATTGATTAAAATTAGTTAAGAAAACAAACTAATTATGAGCATTATAAATTGAATTGTATAAGTAAACAAAATATAATAGTAAATAGTTGAATTATGAGATTACATAAAGTAAGTTGTGAGTTATGGTTGAAGTTCAATATGTTATAATTGTGAGTGTGTGTCTTTAGATTATGGTTAAATGATGTAATCATATAAATTGAGCTATATTATATAAGATATATAAGTGTATTGTGTAACTATGTATGTTGAATACTTAAATTGCTAGTTTTTAACCTATTGGCGAATTTATTGGACGAAATTTAATTGTATATGGTGTAATCATACAAATGAGTTATATTATATGAGATATATATGTGTATTATGTAATTGTGTTTGTTTGGACTTTTAAGTTATAGTTTAGACTTTTGAGTTAAACAATACATACTTTATGATAGTAGTTGATAATGAAATATGTGTTCCTTAGTTTGATATGTGTCTTCATCTATTTTTACAAATAAATGGAAGGAAGTTCAAGGACTCCTGATAATTCAAATGCATCAAGAAGATATAATGATCTAGCTTAGGCTCATACTGCATTGGTCCTTAATATGAAGAACCATACCATTTTCTTCTTTTGTAACAAACAGTTAAAAGGTGCAAGAATCAATAGATTAATGAAGCATTTAGCTGGAGTTAAAGGAGGTGTGAAATCTTTTTAAAAAAACAAGCCATGATGTGAAATGACAAATGAAAACTTTGCTTGAAGGGTATCATCATGAGAGAGATAGAAGAGAGATATTGAATTATGAAATTGGTAGTGGAAGTTCATTATTGTTCAGGATGATAAATGAAATATTGAAGGTGTTAGTATTCTTACCTAACAAGAAGTGAATGTTGCATCTAAGCCAATGTTAAGAAAAGAAAAAAAAAGGTGGGTATCGAATTTTTTACACTATAAACAACTTTAGAGCTTAATCTTCAATTCATAGTGCCCTACAATAAAAAAAAATAGCTCATAATATAGATATGGCAATGGCTAGGTGGTGGTATGATTCAGGTATAACATTCAATCCTTTCCAGTCTTATTATTATCAACCTATGGTAGATGTTATAAACTCTTATAGTTTGGGATACAAAGCTCCTTTAATTGATGACTACAGAGGTATACTTTTGAGTAGTTATATTTATAAAATTAAAATTTATTTGGATGAGAGAAGAACAGCTTAGGCCATTTATAGGTGTTCAATCATGTATGACTGAAAAATAGGAGACATGAGTCTATTATTAATTTTTTGGTTTATTCTACAAATGGTTCAATGTTTTAAAGCCTATTGATGCATCTGGCCTTGTTAGAAATGCTGATACTTTATTTGAAGTATATGATGAAGTTGTGAATGAAGTAAGGATAGAAAATATTGTTCAGTTTATTACTGATAATGATTCCGCCTAAAAAAGATTGGAAGAAGATTACAAAGCAAGTATAATTCTTTTTTTTTAACTTCTTATATTGCACATTGCATTGACTTAAAGCTAGATAATATAGGAGATGCTAGGTATTTTCTTATTAATGATGAGATTGTGCAGAAATCAAAAAAGTGACTAAGTTTATCTATAATTATGCATGGGTTTTAAATTTAACAAGAAAGGATTTCACTAATAGTAGGAATTTGTGTCATCCTACGGCTACAAGATTTGCAAAAAATTTCTTATTACTTTAGTGTTTTATTATGATGAAGAAAAAGTTGAGACAGATGGTTACAAGTGATAAGTAGTTTGCATCTCAGCATGCTAGGTCTAATATTAGATTGGAGGTTTCCAAAATTATAATTGAAGATACTGAATTTTGGTCCTGGTGTCAATTTGTGATATGAGTTTGTGAGCCTTTGGTGAGGATACTTCGGCTGGTTGATAGTGATAAAAAAGGAAACAATGAGTTACTTTTATAATGTCATGGAGAGGGTTAAGGAAGCAATAAAGACCAATCTAAAAAATAGGTCTTCTTTATTCACATCTTATCTTGCAGTTATCAATGAGAGATATGAAAGGCAACTTTACTCTCTGTTGTTTACAGTTGGGGCATTTTTGTAATCTTAGTGTCTATTCAGACCAGGTTTTACAAAAAAAGTTGAAGTTAGTAAAGGAATATTATTAACTATTATAACAATTGTTACCCATGAGATGATGGAAGATTTTTTGAGCTCATAAATGAAGATTTATAAGAAGGCTTTTACAGATTTTGGGATTCCAATTGCTATTCATCAAAGAGCATAATTTAATCTAGGTATATATTTTTTCACTTTTGTTACTTGTTGAAAATTAATCATCACTTTATTTTGTTTATAATGCTAATATTGTTGTCTTACGATTACTATGTGTTGGGACCCGATCCGAAAAACCGGATCCCAACCGCAAAAGAACGGAACACGAAACGAAAATTGCGAAACAAAGGCGGATTCCCAACCTAAACATGGGAAATTCAAATCGAATAAATCGAATCGGAAGTAAACAAACAGTTTGATCACAATGAAACGAATTCCGACATCCGAGAATTACTAAGAACAGAGAAAATCGATCGCGTTGAAAACCTTAGACTAAACTAATACGAAACTGGTATAAATTTTTTTTTCATTCCTTTCATCTTTATTCACAACTTATACC
>JAOSBN010067351.1:0-13387 GCA_027563595.1 Erythroxylum suave | reverse complement strand
TTTCAAAATCTCTTAGCCACTAAAAGCACCAAAGAATATATATGAACCTCTCCAATTTTCTCATTTATTAATTCTAACCTTCTAAGAAAAGTTCGGGATCCAACATATTTATTAAGATATCTTATTAATTATTTTAGGAATTATTTGTAATTTGATGTAGCTGGATATATTTGGTATATCATTACGATAAAAAATTTATCTTGTGGGGATTCCTGAAGATAGGATTATATGAAGGATAAAATCTTAATGAAGATAGGATTTATTTAGAAGAAAATCATCATATGTTAATAACGATGATGTGTAGATTTTTTGGTGATTTTGGAGCTATTTTTGGCAGCTTATTCGATGATCTTATCCACCATGGTAGCTTTGTTTTCTCTATTAGTTGTGTGAATTTTCTCAGCAATTGAGTTATTGTTTTTATGAGGGAAAATTGGAAAAAAAATTAATCAACTTGTGCAGTTGCATTTCTTTGTTTTTGTTTGAGCAATTACATGCCCTACTAAGCTATTCTTGGCAGCTGCATTTTTGCATATGTCGGTGAATAATTAAAATGTTGCTTAATCATTTTTGTGTGAGAAAACCTGTAGTGATAAATTGTGCAATTGTATTTTTGAAAGTTTTGGTGATGAAACACATGTTCATGTGATGATCTTTTTGTGGTTGCTATACGTGGATCTCTTTAATGATTATTTTGAAGGTTCATAGTAGAATTTTTGTTGAATGACTTCCCATGATTTGTAGCTGATGAGGTTGCATATATAGAGAAGTGTCTTTTTGACTCAAAGTGTTCATTTGTTTATGTCTTTATTGATTTAATCATCAAGTCATTATTCTCATCTTTAATATCAAACATTGTTGTGAAAATTCTCTGTTCAGGTTAGCACGGGGTGCTCATGTTATTGGGAGTAAAATACTTTCACAGGATCTAAGAAAGGGTGGATAGTGTCAAGAGTAAGTAGTTTTGGCTCGGTAAAGCCTTATGTAAAACTATTGTACTTATAGGGGAAAGTGATTAAACTAGGTGAGGGCTCCACAGACATAAGTCAAATGTGTTGAACTGCGTTACTAAATCTTGGTTGTCAATTTGTTTATTGCTTGTTTAATTTTTCTATTTGTGTTTTTTGAGAAAGTTAATAGTTATTAATTAACATAGTTGCTTTGTATCAAGCAACCGACCAAAACAATTCAAAGCAACTGAGGCAGAATTAGATTTTGCAAAACCACATCCTTTGGATATTTTAGGGATTGGTGCAAATGAATATTTACTAAATGATGGCCGATATTCCTGAAAATTGAATAATTCATTTTCATTTATTAAAGCTTTCTTGAAGCTAAGCTTTCCTGAGTTGGCATCAACCCAAGATTTGATTTACTCTCATCTAAAAAGCATCAAAAAATTGAAGCATTCCATGTTTTAACACTAACTTGGACAATTTTTAAAGGTGGTGAGAAAATGCACTCATCCTTTAGGGTAAAAATTAAAGGGAAAGAACTTGAGGGAGCCATTTAATAAATAGTCATCCACAATCTGATTCTACGATCTCTTAGGGGCTTGAGGTATCTAAAGCAAGGGAGAAGAGGAGAAAGGGATGTTAGGTTAAGGAAGGGAGGTCAGAATAGGAGAGGGAATTTGCTTGGCCAGAGAAGAAGTGGCAAAGTAGTAGGAACTAGCTAAGAGACTAAAATAAAATTTGGGAGAGGAATAGGGTTGGAGTGAAGGCCAAAGGTGTGATAAAAGAGGGCATAGGTACGCGAAAATATTTTTAACATTTTTTGATGGCTTCCATTGATTAAGAGAATTGGATCATATTCTCAATGAGACATCGATCCCCATTAAGTCTTACGATTTTGATGAAATTAGGGAGCTTTTTGGCAATTTTAACTTTAAGGAAAATCCTGACATAAGCGATCCTCCCAAGAGTTATAGTACTCTCATCCAAAAAATGAGGCTTTCCAATTAAACTAGCCAAATAACTCAATCTGAAGGTGATACAGTAATTGAGAGAAGCATTATAGGAATTAATCCAAAGTGGGATGCATTTAAAAAGAGACTTATCAAGTATAATGCTTGGCCTCCATATAGGCTTATTTGAGATATAGCAAGGGACGAGTTTGCAATTTTCTAGAAACCATCTTTATTATTTAACTTGAAAAATGAAGAATTAATTTTCAATGATTAAAATTTTCTTGAAATCAAGGTTTCTCAGTTGCAATCAACCTAAAATATGATTAGAGGAAAAGACAGCAAGACAGCATTTGGTAGAGGAATAGGGTTGGTTGGAAGGCCGGAGGTGTGATAAGAGAGGAGACAGGCATGAGGAAAAATTGAAGACTAGGATTAAGGAAGATTACTGACTAAGACCAGAGAAGACAAAAGAGATGGTAGATTTCGTGTGAAGAGGGTATAGGGATGTATAAAATGTAAAGGAGGAAGCGTAAAAAGGGGTTGATCGAAAGATTTGGATATAAAAGAGAAAAAGCATAAGCCATTATTTTTCCTTTTAAAGAACAGAAATCAATAGTAAAGTCTAAGTGGAAAAGAGTCCAAAAAGTTGTTCCGAAAATTAACAAAGAAAAATGAAATAAGGAAAGCAAAGAAAAAAGGTAAGCAAATACAGCTTGTTAGAAAATTATTTTATTTACATATATAATATTAATAATTAAGTCTTGGGAGGTAGGAATGGAATAAGAGTGGGAAGTGATGGAAAAATTAATAAACAAAAGCAGAAGAGTCGAAAGAGATGGACTTCAATCTGAATTGAATATAGGAATTGTGAGGCAGAGACCATAACCGAATATATCTTACCAAACAGAATCGATATTCTTGTTAACTTCTTCCCTTTCTCAGGAAGCAATTGGAATCGATATATTTTTATTGACTTTGGAAGTAGTTTAAAATTTTATAGATTCAATTGCATGACTGTTTTTTGGTACAAACTAAATTGTCTCTATATACACATCAAATGCATACTTAAGATTATCCACGTTTAATGTCCTGAACACCAAACATTTTTTATTGATTAGGTACTGACATATGAAAGGCCAAACTTCTTTCTTATTCCTCAATGGTATGGATTGAGACACGTTGTCCCTTTCTACATATACACGTAGCTTTCATAGGTACTACTCGAAAGATATATCATATTCTTTTATTTCAGGAAAAAGAGGGGGGGAAAAAGTGTTGATCCGTAGCTGAAATATCCATGTCAATGAATATCAATTCTGCAGCTCTTATAAGATGCTCAGCAGAGTTAGATACGAAGTTGCTGCCCCGACCTGGTTAACAATTTGTGTGGGATGGAATGCATCCCAAAACAAGTACGAGTTCCTTAAGGTGCATGGGGCTTCTTTGGGAATGCATAGACCATATCCGTTTACTTGACAGCAGCTGCTTGACGTAATTCGCAAACCTGGAACTGGAAAGCCAACACACATAAATCAGTTTTCTTTCTAACACCATGCACTAGTATTTCTGTAACAATAAACAGATCTATTGCTGTTGGGTTAGTAATAAATATGTACCTATGGCAGATATATTTTGAAAGGGAACTCCAAAAGTATCCAAATAGACAAAATTAGCGTCCGTAAGATCGTTGTTAAGCTGGTCTACAAGAGATTTAAGGTTTCCATTAAACAAATTTGCTGCATTGTTCATGTAGTCGACACACGAGGAGCCATTGGTGCCATAGGTAGCAATAGCATTTGGTGTACACCCTATTCGTCCGATCCCAGTCAAGGCCACCTTCCTTGCTCCAGAATTATACAAACTCTAAATCAACCAGTAGCCATAATTACATCATTTGTACCTTAATTACATCAAAAGATATATTATCAATCTAACTAGGGGTGAGATGAGGGATCGAACATAACGAACTAACCATAATTTTTTGTTTATATTCTTCGATAAGAACTTCTGCGAACTGAACCGGACTGTACTCCTTGCTAGTGTTGTAAAACTGGGGCAGGAAGTAGTTGTTAATGTAATCGTTACTGCCAATCACGAATGAATATAAGCACTTGTTTAGGTGATTCATAGCTAATTCTTCACTTCCTAGTAAGCCAGCTATGCGGGAGATAACGACTTGGTGTCTCTGTAGCTGGGTGGTTAAATCGATATTGACACCCTGACCAAAAACAGAAGCCCTATTAATCAGATGTGATTAAATAGCCAGTAAGGTTAATATTTCAAACTATTACTTTTTATAGTTCCTTTTGAAATTGAATATAGTAGGAAAAGAAAGTTTTGAAGGGAAAGGCATGGTGATAAATTATTTCTTTCCAGTTAGCTTAATGAAAGGTAGATAGAATACCACAACTTTTCCAGTTTCAATTCGTATTCCTGCTGCACCAGATGCATAATTCACACCCTTGAGTATTTGAGAACCAGAAGCAGAGAGATATGGTGGAATGAAACTGTCAAAACCCAAAAGTTCGCCTGCAGAGACATTGATATATTGATCAAGTAATCAATAATGAAAGAGACGAAGTAGAAAAAATATACTTATATGTAGAGAATACTGGACCAATTATATCTGCTGATGTTCGTCCATTAGTGAACCTTCCTGTGGGACCATAGGGAAAGTCTATCCCATACGGCTGGTAATCAACCTTGGCCGTGGTGGCAAGGTTGTTGTTGTTGCCACTGTCCACCAACGAGTCTCCGAATATGAAATAACATGGTACTTTTGGTTCTCCATTAACACAATTATTCAACCATGCAGCTAGTAACCACACACAGACCACACCATATTTTAGTTTTATATGGTCAGCCATGGGAAGAAGCTATAAACTTGTGAAAGCGTAGGATTGGAACAGGAAACGAGAGAAGAAGAATGATGGAGGGAAAAGTATAGGCTTCGAAAGATGAATGAAAGAATGTGGCGCAATAGCCCAGCGAGGTTGGTAGAATGTTATGAAGAACGAGGGTTGTAAACATTCTTCTTAAGTACTTGTATTTTAGTGATGAAACACATGTTCATGTGATGATCTTTTTGTGGCTGCTATGCGTGGATCTCTTCAATGATTCTTATTAAGTACTTGTATTGTTGAACGACTTCCCATGATTTGTAGTTGATGAGGCTGCACATATAGAGAAGTGTCATTTGACTCAAAGTGTTCATTTGTTTTTGTCTTTATTGATTTAATCATCAGGTCATTATTCTCATCTTTAATATCAAACATTGTTATGAAAATTCTCTGTTATGGTTAACACGAGATGGTCATATCATTAGGAGTGAAATACTTTCACAATATATGAGAAAGAGTAGATAGTGTCGAGGGGTGAGTGGAGTCAACTCAGTAAAACCTTGTATAAAACTACTGTACCTTAATAAAAGTGAATAAATTAGATGAGGGCTCCGCAAATATAGATCATATGTGCTGAACTGCATTACTAAATCTTAATTATCGATTTGTTTATTGCTTGCTTAATTTCTCTGATTGTCTTTTTCTAAAAAATTAACAGTTTTTGACATAGTTGCTTTGTATCAGACTACCGACAAAAATAATTCAAAGCAACTAATGCAAAACTAGATTTTGCGAAACCACATCCTCTGATTTTTTAAGGAATTGGTAGTAATGAATATTTACCAAATATTCCTGCTAAACCTGAGGCACAATTTACACCTTTCATATAGTCCTAAGCTCTTGCAAAGAGTGGGGTATGTTGGTCAAATCCTAAACTCTTAACTATAATTGCATAGATTTTGGTTGATAAATTAGGTTACATCAATGCTTGTACAAAGTAATCTATACCCCTTCCTCGTTGTCTTCCTTCATGACTTCTTCCTAATATTCTATCTCGATGTCTCCATAGTTGGAGCTTGGGAACATTCAACTAGGTTTTAAGTCAAAATCACTTTATGGAGGGAATTTTCAGTGCCAGCAATATCAACATCCACATGGGGATAAGTGAGGATGGCTTTAGAAGATTCAATTATTACATATTCACTTGGTGATACCAGGTTATTGCCTAATGGCTTTTAAGGGGAAATCTTTTGAAGCCTCCTTGCGAGACACCTTATTATTATCGCTAGTGCCAAAACCAAGGTTACTTGGGGGATTTCTTAGGCCTAACAACCACTTGAGAAGCACTAGAGTTCGGATTACTTAAAGAGGCATCATCTTGAGGTTTGGCATCAAGGTTAGGGATACTTTGCATAATATTAGTACGAAGAGAAAGCTTTCTACTGCTGGGTCTTTAAAACTTCTTGACATTCTTTGAAGGCTTCTATTGATAAGAGATTTGGATCATAACCTCAATGAGGCATCCATCCCCAATAAGTCTTATCTTTATGAAATCAGGGAGCTTTTTAGCAATTTTAACTTCACGGAAAATCTCGACATATGCAATCCTCTTAAGAGCTATAGTATTCTTCTTAAAACAATAAGGCTTCCTAATTGAACTAGCTAAATAACTCAGACTAAAGGTGATCCAATACTTTAGAGAAATATTATGAAAATTAATCCAAAATGGAATGCATTTAAAAAAAGATTTATCAAGTATAATACCTGGCCTCCATGTAGGGTTTCCTAAGATATATCAAAGGACAAACTTTCTGGAATCTATCTTCGTTTTAAACTTGAAAATTGAATAATTCATTCCATTGATTAAAGCTCTCTTAAAGCTAAGCTTTCGTGAGTTGACATCAATCCACAATTTGATTACTCTCATCTAAAGATCACCGAAAAAGTGAAGCATTCTATATTTTAACACTAACTTGGACAATTTTAAAGGTGGTGAGACAATGCACTCATGATCCTTTAGTTTAAAAACTAACGGGAAAGAACTTGAGGGAACCATTTAGTAAATAATCATCCACAATCTGACTGTAGGACCTCTTAGGGGCTTGAGGTATCTAAAGCAAAAGAAAAGAGGAGAAAGGGATGTTAGGTTAGGGAAGGGAGGTAAGAATAGGAAGGGGAATTTGTTTGGCCAGAGAAGAAAGGGCAAAGTAGTAGGAACTATCTAGGAGAGTAAGGGAAAGAGACAAAATTGGGAGAGGACTAGGGTTGGTGTGAAGGAAAAAGGTGTGATAAAAGAGGGGATAGGCAAGAGAAAAATATTTTTGACATTCTTTGATGACTTCCACTGATAAGAGAATTGGATAATATCCTCAATAAGACATCCATCCCCATTAAGTCTTACGATTTTGATGAAATTAGGGAGCTTTTTGGCAACTTTAACTTTAAGGAAAATCCTAGCATAAGCGATCCTCCCAAAAGCTATAGTATTCTCATCCAGAAAATGAGGGCTTCCAATTAAACTAGCCAAATAACTCAAGCGGAAGGTGATCCAGACTCCAGGGAAACAATATAGGAATTAATCCAAAGTGGAATGCATTTTAAAAGAGATTTATCAAGTATAATACCTGGCCTCCACATAAGCTTACTTGAGATATATCGAAGGACAAGTTTTGCAACTTTCTAGAAACTTTCTTTATTATTGAACTTGAAAAATGAAGAATTAATTTTCAATGATTAAAATTTTCCTCAAACCAAGGTTTTCTCATTGGGCATCAATCTAAATTTTGATTAGAGATAAAGATAGTCTCTTGTTTAGAAAGAATCAAACAAGTGAAGCATTTCATGTTTTAGCACCAACTTGGAGAAATTTTAAAGGCCGTGAGACATTGCACTTATCCTTCAAGGCAAAAAGGAAAACAACTTGAGGGCACCATTTAGTAAAGATCATCCACAACTTGGCTCTAAGATCTCTGAGGGGCTTGAGGTTTCGAAACCAAGGTAAAAGAGGATATAGGATGTTAGATTAGGGAGGGAGGAAAGAATACGAGATGAAACTTGCTTGGTCAAAGAAGAGGAGGCAGATGCAATTAGCTTGGAGACAAAAAGCAAGACAACATTTGGGAGAGGAATAGGGTTGGTTGGAAGGTCATAGGTGTGACGAGAGAGGAGACCGGCATGAGGAAAATTTGAAGACTAGGGTTAAGGAAGATTACTAATTAAGGCCAGAGAAGACAAAATAGATGGTAGATTTGGGGTGAAGAGGGTATAGGGATGAATAAAATGTAAAGGAGGAAGCGTAAAAAGGGGTATATTGAAAGATTTGGATATAAAAGAGAAAAAGCATACGCCGTTATTTTTCCTTTTAAAGAAAAGAAATCAATAGTAAAGTCTAAGCGGAAAAGAGTCTCCAAGAAGTTGTTCCCAAAATTGACACAGAAAAATGAAATAAGGAAAGCAAAGAAAAAAGGTAAGAAAATACAGCTTGTTAGAAAATTATTTTATTTACATATATAAGATTAATAATTAAGTCTTGGGAGGTAGGATTGGAATAAGAGTGGAAGTGATGGAAAAATTAATAAACAAAAGCAAAAGAGTCGAAAGAGATGACTTCAATCTGGATTGAATATTGGAATTGTGAGGCAGAGACCATAACCGAATATATCTTACCCAACAAAATCGAAATTCTTGTTACCTTCTTCCCTTTCTCCGGGTCTCCTCGTTTTGCGAGTGTAGTTGACTTCTTTCCTTTTTAAGTAATGATTTTTCCAAATTCTAATTCTTGCACCCAGGACATCTATCGGTGAATCATATATTTTTATTGACTTTGAAAATAATTTAAAGCATTATTTAAATAACTTTATTTTAGTTAATAAAATAGAAACACTAAATAATGTCTGGTTGGTTCTATTAGTCGGAGTGCCAAAACGATAGGCCGTAAAAAGGTTTGACCCAGCAGTGCATCTCAATAATAGTTAGCATTAATAATTTAATTAACGAGAAAATTAAAAAAAAAGGTCTTTGTTAACGTGGTTTCAATGTCCTTAACAACTAAATTAACTATTAAAATATTAAAATTAATTTGATGTTTACTAAGGGTCTATTTGCTTCCATTTTTTTTAGTTATGTATTTTTATTTTCAAATTCAGTAAAAAAATTTGTTTGTTTGAGTTTTTTTAATTTTTGTTTTTGGTCTTATTTTCTTCAAGTTTTAAAAAGTTATAAAAACTATAAAAAGTAGTTTTATTTTCTATTACTGTTTTTTCATAATATGATTTACTATTAACTAAATATACATTATTTAATTATTTATTATAATAATTATTAATAAGAACTATAAATAATTTAATTTAATATTATATATGTAATTAACTAAAATTAATTATTAGTATGAATTACAAATAATATAATTTTGGTTAATAATTTTATTTAATGTTTAATTATTTTAAGTAGATTTAATGTAATATTTATTAATAAATATGATTAAAATTAGAATATCTTCAAAATATATCACTTCCAAATAATATTTGATTCAATAACTAAAATAAACTTTAAACAAAAACTTAATTTTTAAATTATTTATTTTAATATAATAAAATAATTTTTGATTATTTATTAATAAATATTATATAAGAGATTAAATAAATTTATTTAATTAAAGATAATTTAACTTTAAGTTTTATTTAATATATAATTATTACCAATGATAAAAATATAACTTCACTAATATTAACAACTAAACAAACTTTTGTTTTTATTTGAAAGAAAAACAAAAACTAAAAATTATACCAGAAAATCGAAAGTGGAATTAAACAAGACCCTAATTTATGTGAAAGTCAACATTCCTTTATTGTTCTTATTTCCATTTTAAGGGAATATTTTTAAGTTCTTAAGATGCTTGCATATCTGTCGAAGTGATGACAATATACATACACAGACCAGAAGTTATTTTTGTATTATCACGAAATCTCCAGATATCTATTCGAATGGAGAGCAATAGTTGACGTTATTATTCTCGGAAAGGGACTATTTGATTTTATAAATCATTATCCTTTATTTCTAAAGTTTTATATTTATTAAGGTCAAGTGAATTGAGTGGCTGCGTCTCATGTGGTTGCGTGTGTTATGAATAACTAATGTAGATACATTAATCAAAGGATACCGTTTTTGACATTAAAATTTTAATAATTTACTATCATCCTTATTCTAACCATTATCTTTGATATTATTATTTTTAATAATAATTAATAAAAGCATTTCTTGCTTTAGCAAATGAATTGTAACATTTAAGCACCAATACAAAATTAAATTAAAAGAAACTCATATATAAGTCATTTAGGATTAAATAAAAAGTTTTTCATATTCTTGTTCTTCAACAAGAATCTTCATTCAACACAGAAATTTCGACATAAGAAAGAGAATATAAATTATCTTTTATGAAAGGCTAATAAAAATTAAAATAGAAAAATTCAAAACCTAATATAAGGCATAACATAATAATAGACAGGCAAGAACACAAAACAAAAAGATACAAAAAATTCTTTGATAGTAAAATAAGAGAAGATTAAAGCACTAAACAATTCGAAAATTGAAATAACATTAGAACTTGAAGGAACTGAAATAAATGAATAACACATTTATATGTCTTATTCCTAACAAGTTAAATCCCTCATTCATAATGGACTATAAAGTTATTTCACGTTATAATACAGTTTACAACATAATTGCAAAGCTTCTAGCTAATAGATTGAAGACGGCTTTGAAAGGTGTCAAAAATCCAACATAAGGAGCTTTCATAGTTGGCAAATCAATGGAAGACAACATTTTGCTCATACAGGAATTAACGAAAGATCATAACTTAGGGAGAGCTATTAGAAGCCATATATTCAAAATTAGCTTCTTTAAAGCTTTTAGTACTATTAAATAGGATTTTATGCGATCTTGCTTACTTGCTCTTAGATTCCCATAACAATTTGTCAAGTGGATAATGAAATGCATTTCAATAACTCCTTTAGTATTCTAATAAATGGAGCACCTACTCAGTTCTTCAAAAAAAAAAAGAGAATAAGGAAAGGAGATCATCTTCCCCCTTACTTATTCATACTGGTTTTGGAATCCTTATCCAAGATGCTTATCAAGCTCATTTCTTACCATGGTAGATTTCAATACCAACATAAACATAGAGAGCTAAGGATCACTTCCTAATTTTTTAGTTGATGATCTAATATTGTTTTGTGATGCTGACATTCAATCCACTAAAATAATGTCAGATATATGATGAATATATCTATTTATTTCATTTGGACATATTTTTATGAATTGGACTTATCAGATTTTTTATCTTGGATTCAAAAGTTGGATAATGTTTTAGATAAAATAAAATTCTATCTTGCATAGATGTGTATTTGTTGAGGAATATTGAAGAAAAATTCCAATTTTGAATTAAATGGATATGGACTTATGTATATGAAGAAGTCAAGGGATTATGGTATTTTTAATTGTCAATTAAAGGCTTCTGATTATATACGAAAGATTGTAAGCAAAATTTGATATTACCCACTATAGAGGAGACGTTTCTATATTGAAGCCTGCGCTTTTCCAAGACAAAGGATGCAATTGTTTGTGTCTTTTTTGTGAGAGTTGTGCATGGCTCTGTGATTGCAAAAAGGTGAATCAAGTGGGTTGTGTCGAAAAGAGTGTGTATGAATATGTGATGCGTGGGATTTGTAAAAAGGAGAAGAGGGCTTTAATTATATAACTGATGTGATTGTTTTTGGGAATATAAGAGTGCAGTCGACTTGCGTGTTTAAAAAGACCATTTGGCATCATTGGTTTTCACTCTTAAGAAAATCTTGAGTGGCGTGAAATCTTTTTTGGAATTTAAAGATAATATATTAATAAAAAAGAAAGAGTATGTACAATCCTTTTACAAGGAAAAAGAACAAAAACTACAACCACGTCTCACTGACCAATCTCTATCAACCAAATACCAAGAACCGCACTCTATATTAACCATTGCATTTGAAGTTCATGCCTAATAGCTTCTTGCAACACTTTAGCGATGATAGTCTCCCTAATCAAATTTACAATAGAAAAAGCAAGCTCATACTTATGTAGTTCCTCTACTTTATATATACGTCGATTCCGCTCCCTCCAAATGTGATACACTACCATCTGAAACGAAGTCCTGATGATTAGCCCGTCTCTCATCCCAAGCCTAGTTTGCCACATTACATTTTCCAGCACCTCATCCTAATCAAAAGACACAAATGGAACTCCAGTCATGTGCATAATACGGCTCCATACTACTTTGGTATATGACCATTGGAAAAACAAATGATTTCTGCTCTCCTGCTCATGCTTACACAAAACACAAATGGGATCATAGTTTCCAAACCAATGGTCCTTGGTTCTCAATCTATTTTTAATAGCCAACCACACAAAAATAGCAGATTTAGGGCTAAGTACCTGTGCCCATACCATATGTGCCCATGGTGCTACCCCTGGCTCTCTCTCAAGACTATGGGCTGATTTAGTTGAAAACTCCCCATTTAAACTGGCTATCCAAACCTGTCTATCTGGCTGATTTTGAATAAGCAAACCATTCAAATAACCTTCAAGGACATGTCCAAATCTATGTGTACTCAAACACCTGCCCTCCCGAACTATCCAAGACACTATAGTTTCTTTAGGAATTCGATTCCTAAGGGCTACTAGATCAGGCCGCACCCACAGAGGGCTACAAGTATGCCAATTATCGTACCAAAAGGAAGTCCCCTCACCATTCCCATTCTTAGTTTTGATCATAGGATAAATCTTGTCTCGAAGTGCCAACATACTTTTAAAGAACCAAGAATGCTTATTCCCCGATTGTAGTTGCCAGAAATTGTGCCCATTAAAATGGTTACTTTGAACCCACAGAAACCACAATGCCTCTTTATCCACAAATAGTCTCCAAATTCTCTTTATAACTAGTACTCTTTGCATTTGAGAGATTGGGATAATCCCCAAACCCCCTTGTTTTTAAGGTAAAACCACTTCACTCCATTTTACTTTGGCTCCCTTGCATTTTTCATGCTTACCCGTCCAGAGGAAGGATTTAAGAATCCTATCCATCTCCTTGAGAACTCTCTTGGGGATCACCACATGGGCACTCCAATGAACTTGCATGCTGTTCAAAACTGAGATAATAAGAGTAACTCGGCCTGCAAAAGATAAAAATCGGTTTTACCAAGCACAAATATGACCTTTCAATTTCTTCAGTAATGGCAAAAAATCAGAATATTTGGGCTTACCTACTATAATCGGTACCCCTAAATACCTGAATGGTGCCCTCAGAAGAGGCAATTCCACCCCCTAGTAAGCTAGTCCAACTCGTGGACATCAGACGACACAAAAAGCCCAATCTTTTGGGCATTCACCTGCAGACCAGACCATTCAGAAAAGGTATTCATCAAGCTCAGCATCATCTGGAGCACATGAGGTTCAGCCCTACACAACAATATTACATCATCCACATACAACAATTGAGACAATTTCATAGAGCTACATTTATAGTGGTATGGGAAACGTCCATTACACTCCACCATTTTTGTGATTAGTCGAGATAGACCCTCCATGGCCAATGTGAATAATAAAGGGG
>JAOSBN010067275.1:0-13390 GCA_027563595.1 Erythroxylum suave | reverse complement strand
ATCAATCAAAAACACATACTAGCCTTAATTCATTATTGTTCCACCAATAATGATCGACCAGGGACATTTTAGAATGGTATAATAATGCTTATGGTTTTACTATCAAGTCACATACTTGATGACATAAGCCTAAAACTATTCATGGAATGTAAATCATATTATGTAAACAATATACATGCATATATAAAAGAATACCTCATAATGTATTATTAATAAGTCAAAATGTCAGTAAAAAAGTCACATATGTCCATTGGCATAGGGCGCACTACTAACAAAATGGTGGGGTGCACGACCACATATAAAGAAGAAGGGTCTAGAATATTGACTCTTCTTTGATCAAACATAGTGAATTTACCTTTTTGAGCTTATATGAAATTACCATTATACCTTTCAAACTTTTCCTAAATTTGCAATTAATTCCAAAATTTAAGAATGACCAAAACTTTTATTTTCATTTTAGTCCCCTGATTTTTAAAAATTATAATTAAGCCCCTTAACTTTCTAAAATTACATATTGCTCCTCCAAGAATTGAAAAATTATTTTTAAATCCCTTATGTGCATCAACTTTTCCAATTAAAACACATTTAACTCAGCCACTATGGCCATATCCATCCAATGGACTTGGTTTTACACACTTAGAAGCTTTTATGTCAAAAATCTCCATGATGTCGCATACCGATGAACTCTAAGTTCATGTAAGGGCATATAACATTATATATCACTGGAATATGTACTGAAAGGATTCAAATACAAATTTGACCTCATATAATAACATGTATATATCAATATACAATAGTATCTCCAAGTACATACCAATGCAAAAAGGGCACAAAGAGTCCAACGTTACAAGTCTTCCCCCTAAAAGAGTTTCGTCTTCGAAACTCTTAAGTCAAGGATACAAATAAATGGGGGTACTGATATTGGACCCTGACCTTTTCTTAGAAGATTAGAACTAATAAATGAGAAATGTGGAGAGGTTCTCATATTTTGCTTAGGTGCTTTTAGTGGATAAGAGATTTCGAAATGGGAAGAATTAAGGTGAAAGTTAGAAGTATAATGTAAATAAAAATGAAATTGAATTGTGTAGTAAGTTGATGAAGAATATGCACATATGTGTATGTTCTGTTATTGGTGTTCATGATTAATCATGGGTTAAAATTTCCTTATGGATGATGTTAATTTGAAATGGAGATAAGAATGAGGAATAATTGAAGTAGAAAAAGTGATCTTGGCTTGAGTTGTGTTAAAGAAAGATTGTGAAACAGAATAGGCGATTGACCTGAAAGATTAATCAAGGAGTATGTTTCAGTCCTTTAGCCACTTTTTTCTCTAGTTATCCAAATGAGATGATTCTTGATTTGGATTAAACTAGAAATATAGGGCTGCATTTCTTATGAAGACATCGAATTAAAATTCTATCTTTAAGAATTGCAAAGTTTGTTATGAAGTTGTGAACTGGGGATGGTACATTGGAGGAATGTAAAAATTCATGTTCTGTATTCAAGGGAAAACACAGATGAAAGGAATTGTCTGTGATGACGTCATAACACAAACGAAAGGAAAGACATACGATAGGAAAGACGGACGAAAGGAAAGAAAGATGATAGGAAAGACAAATGATAGGAAACATAAACTCAAGGAAACATAGACTCAAGGAAAAACAGACGTAGTTGAAAACATAGACGATACAAAGAAGGAGTTACGTTTGTACATTGGACAGTTACTTAGTTGGAGTTAGTTACAGAACTCAACTAAATAATGGTTTTCAAGATTCAAGAAGCGGTTATCAAGAATCAAGAAGCAGTTAGAGAGCTAACCCTACTGTAATAAAAGCTCACACTATCTTTCTAGTGAGAGAAAGACCAGGAGAGGCTACGTTAACGGAAAGAATACTTTGTGTAAGAGACCTGAAGAGGCTCTGGAAGGGAAGTAAGAATACTTGTAATTGTTTGAAGTATAGTGAAAGTTATACCATTTGTCCCGAGACAAGTTCAGTATGATTGAGGATAAAAACATGTTTGATTCTTCTGGCCATAACTTCTTCTCAAAACTCTCAAATGACTTGATTACTAAACCATTGGAAATGTAAGACAATAGAGAAGATTGTTCTTGAATAAAGTGTTATATCTGAATGTTTAAGGGTACTGTTCGCAAGACACTTAAGTATAAAAGACATAAGGCATAAATAGAAGGACAGATAGGACATTTCGCAATCATTAAGGGTATAATTGGAAGAAAAAGTGTTGTCTTGCTTATAAATGAAGAAGAAAAACGTGAATGGAAGGATAAGCAGTAGAGAAATACGAAAATGAGAGAGAAAGAGAGTTTGATGGTTAGAGAGAAAAGAAGAGAAAACAAGCTAGGGTTTGACTTTTCTTAGTCTTCAAGAAAGATTTTGAAGCTGTCTAAGAAGAGAAAAAGGAAGAGGAAGAAAAGAGCTTCACTTTGAGCTAAGGATCCCTTCATTTGGTGAAGAATGAAGGTAAAATCATTTTGAAACTTGTGTATTTTTGAAAGGATTTTAGTCCATGGAGTTTGGAAAATGTTTGGGTTTAAGTATTCTAGAACCAATTTTAGTGATTGTGCTTGAGGGAATTTTAATTGGAAACCCTAATGAGTGGGATTTTTGTTATTGTATAAAGGGATTAAAGAGGCCAGGGGAGTAAGAGAAGAGGCATATTGAGTAAGGCTATAAGCAAGGAAATCAAGGTGGGTACATGTTTATAATAGATTAAATAAGCTATTAAATGTGTTTTTTGATTCAAGAAAGTTTAATGTTTTTAAATTGCATCATAAGTGTTGCATTTATTGCTTCTTGAATGAAATGAGAAATTATGATATGTTTGCTACATGTTGGTTTATGATTTGTGTTGTTGATTTATGAAAAGATTTTGGAAAGGATTTTTTTGAAAAGATACATGTTTACGAAATCATGTTTTCAAGAATGAATTTTCAAAATACATATGGCAAGCATATGAAAATGCAAGTTTTCAAGAAAATGTGCCATTTTGGGCAACAAGTTTACAAGATTTTGAAATATATGTGTTATGCGGGTTTGTGGTAGTCCCTCAAGAACCATCACGTGCATGTTGACCAAAGAATAGGCTTCTCCCTCCTGCCCGCTAGTGGCACGGAGCTCCTTCAAAAACTCCTTCAAGTTTACGACTACTCAGGACCATTATATAGAAATGTGTAGTGCGTCATGAATTGGAGTTACTCAAACCATTTTGATGTGCTTATGTGCTCGTGATATGTTTGACATGATGAATGCATACATGATTTGCATTATTGTGAACTTTTGATAAAACTTTTGAGAAATATGTGTTTTATAGACTCAATATAAATTTTCAATGGCAAGTAAATTGGTTTCAAAAGTTTTTCTTATCTTTTATTATAAACTGTTACCCATAAGCTTTCAAGCTCACCCCCATTCTCCCCCCCCCCCCATGTCCAGGTGATGAGAAAAAGATGGAGTGAAAGAGAGTCAAGGCACTACTCTAGATTTGCATGCTTTGTGTTGTTTGGAATAGTTTATGTAAAACAAGGTTGTAGTGTATGTTGAGAAATTATAGTGCAATCATTTTTATGTATTTTGGGATTTTGTGAAATATTGTATTATGGCTCGAAATGCCCATTAAAGTTTGTAAAACTCTTAATTTATGATGTCAATGAAATAGGAATTTATGTATGGATTGGAAATGTGAATTGTGTATGGATGAGGTTAAGTTGGAATTAAGTACACTTGGAGAAGTCATCTACTTGAGTGGATGAACTTTGAGCATAAAATGTTGTTACATATATATATACACATAAGTGAGATATTACGAAAAAAGGAAAGATAGGGTTTTTGTGAATGACGAAAATTAGTTGTAAGTGATGTATTAAAGAGTATAATGAAGTAAAGATTTGAGAGTCATATGATATTGGTTTATGCTCAAGTCTTATGTTATGATATTCCGATCAAGATTTGAGATTAAGAAACAGAGCCCAATAATCGATGATGGATAAGGAGATGTCATTGGTTTAAGCTCACGTTACATGGTTCCAATCCAGAGTTGGACTCCGAAAACGGGGTCCAACAGTTGAAGTCTCAAGTCTCATGTTTTATGATTTTGCAAAAGTTGGGTTCTGGAAAAATGGGATCTAACATTTATGTTATGAGAGCGCTAGTATTAGGATCTTATATGGGCACATGTGTATGAGTTACATGCATGAGTGATTGCTAAGAGTTCGTGTTGATAGAATTAGTGAGAAAATGATGATAGTCTTTCATGATATGAGAAAATGAAAGTTATGGATATGAGGAAATGAAAAATAGTATATGGGTAAATATGATAGATAATGATTTAATTCAATTGTATTAGAGGATGTATTACCAAATATGACACCAATATTGTACTGTGGTGATATATTTTCGAAAATGATATCGATACGAATGTATTGTCATGGATTGTTTGAGGGATATAACGATATAAGTATGAACGATGAGATTTGAGTGTACAAGCAGAATGAAAGGAAAACATAACCTTGTTATGATCTTATGAAGAGGAAATTGGAACCGAAGTGGTTGTTTGATTAATGCGACAAGAGTTATGATCCATAGTAAGAGGATATTAATGGACTTGGGATCAGAAGTTTATAATGATTAAGCATCGCTAATTTTGAATTGATTGAGGATATACATGTGGAAGATGAAATGAATGATAACAAGAAAATGAGACAGAAATGAGGAAATAGAGAAAGGGAAATGAAATAGGCATAAATGACTTTACATGAGATGAATGAAAGGATATATAGTATGGGGAAAGTTAAAAGTGTGTATAAGATGGGATTTATGCATGAGTGAGATTAAGAAAAGGATGAAAAATCAAATGAGAAGAGTAGATGCACTCAATGTGGTAGTTGACTCATTATGAAAGGAGATAGCTTCCAAAAAGGTGAATTTTGGAAAGTAGGAATATAATTGGTGTTAGAATGTTTAATAAAGAGAGAAATGATGTCTAAGATCAATTGAGATCAAAGTATCATTTGTGTAAGATATAAATTGGTGATTTTCAGGAATAAATCTCCAGGTAGAATGGCATGACTTTGATGATGTACCCTTAACATATGCGACAGTAATTATGTTTATTTACTTCATTGAATTTTGGTAAATAGAACATTATGACATTGTAAGAATGATAGAAGTTGGTCTTCTTGAGTTAGTAAGAATGGTTGATAATGTGATAAGGATAATAGTTGATTGATAAACATTGCATGAATAGTATAGAATATAGTAGTGCGAAATCTTCTTTCAAAGAAGAATTTCATTGAATTAGGTTAAGCAGACCAGACAGTCTGCATTAAGGATGATCAATGAAAGAACAAGTCAGAAATGAATATGTAATGAATTAGAAGGGAATATTGGAGTCCTATCCCTAACGGAGACTCAAGCAACAGAGGTAAAACATGCTATTGAAAAAGTATGTGTTTTGTTTGATGTAAAGTATCCGACTATGAGAGTGGATCCCTGACTTTGAGGAGACATTGATTGCCAACATGAGGAGTATATAGGTTCATGTTATGTTCTAAGTATACGGAAACAGTCTCTGTATCTCTATCGGAGATGCGGGCATGACTGCGTACATCTTACCCTCCCCATACCCTGCTTAGGCGGGAATATGGGTATGTTTGGTTTGGTTTGGTTTTATGTTCTAAGTAAATATGTTTGGGCGATGCAAATTTGACTTGATGAAGGTGTTGCAAGCACAGGATGTTAAGATTGCAAATAAATTAGAGTGTGTGGAGAAACAAGTATGAATGAACAGACATGAGAACATGTCAATGTGAAATATGAGGAAATCTAAAGAATGGAGAAAATCAGTCAAGAAGGGTAAGACAATTGGGAAATTGAAGATAATAAGTGATAATATTACCTCATTGAGGAATCAGTTATTTGAGGAATTATAAGAACTAATTTGGGGCACATGGAGTTTGATAATATTTGTTCGAGTTAACAAATGCCTCGACAATACTATGGTATTGAAGATTAAAGTGATCTAAGCAAGATTTGATGATATGTTAAGTGTATTAGAAGAGTTGAAAAGAATAGTCGGAATACTTCAGGAAAAATGAGTAAATCGTATGAGTAGCGAAAGTACAGAAAATTTTTGAGGAATTATAACACCGATACTAATTATATTGTCTGGATTTGGAGATTTTGTGGTATACAATGATGTTGTATAAGAGATCAAGATAAGATCCAACGTAGCAAAATGAAGTGAATTCATATTCATGGAGACAATTGAAACCTCATGGGTTGATTGTTTGATACATGAATTGAAACTTGTTGCGATAGTGATTGCTTGAAAGTTGGAGACATTATATGTACATAAATATTTTGAATGTGTATAAGATATATAGATCATGTAATTTTGAGGTAAATACTGAGTTTAAAGAATTGAATATGATACTGAGAAATATATAGAGTTATTCGAAGGACTATGATTGTACAAGTGAGTACTATAATGGTAAAGCTAGTGTTGTAATCAAATGCATTGAATAAAGAATTCAATGGCAGTGTATCATAAATTTGGATATTGCAATTATCAAATCTAGTGCAATAAAGAGTACAGAACGGAGTTAAATTTTGGGCAAATCGATTTGTCACTGAAAATTTAAGATCAGTTTTACATGAACAAAGCCCAAATTGAGGATCCATAAATTGTGAATCTTACTAAGAATAAAAAAAATGAATACGAACTTTGAGTTCGAATAGGAAGGATGATAACTTGTGATTGAAATAAGAAGTATGTGTGATTAATAAAGATGATAGAGCAAAGAGATTGTTAGAAAGTATAAATGGTAACTTATGACATTCATCCTAGTAGGAATACGCCAGGACATCATTTGGTGGCTAAGAATGTAGATTCATGTGACTGAATGTTTGAATTGCCAACGGTCCTAACTGTCAAATATATGCTTAAGGCATATAGTTGGGAGTTCATAGGAACACTAGATCAATGTATAGTTCCATTTGACTTGAAGCATCACAATCATTGTCATAGTGATTTCATTGGAATACTGTATGAGGAGTTAGATGACGGAAAGAGTCGTTCACATTTGTTTTATGATGATTATGTTGATAAGTGAAATCGATCAGTATTAGAATTTAAGTGATTTAAGAAAGATGAATGAATTTGGTAGATTTTTCACATCCGTATCAAAGGCATGGAATACAGAGAGATATACATAGGAGTTAAACGTGCTGATACTAAAAGATGTGAACTATGAAGCAAAAGAATAAATGTTTATGAGAGTATCACCTTCCCAAGGTGTGCTTAGGTTGAGTACAAGATATGCTCAGGTTAGGATAAAGAATCAATTAAGTTTAAATTGAAGTGGTCCACATGAAGTTACTAAGAACTGGACCAATGACTTATGAGTTGGTATTACCAACAATGATGTGTTATAGTAACTATGTTACGAAATATCGATATAATCCGACATAGATGAAATGCCAGCATAGGAAGTGGGAAAAGTATAAGTAAGTTGGAACCTAATAGGAACTAGTTAAGAAAGTGAATGATTAAAATGAGTGATTGAAAGACCAAGTTAGTCTTTTGACTCTGATAATTTAAAAGGAATTATTCAAGTGAAGAAGTTATTAGGGAGACTGAGGAAAATATAAGACAGCGTTACCTCCATTTGGTTGATCACTCAGGTGTGAAATTCGAGAACGAAATTCTTTAAGGGGGAAAAATGTTGGACCCCGAACTTTTCTTAGAAGATTAGAACTAATAAATGAGAAATATGAAGAGGTTCTCATATTTTTTTTGGGTGCTTTTAGTGGATAAGAGATTTTGAAATGGGAAGAATTAAGGTGAAAGTTATAAGTAGAATGTAAACAAAAATGAAATTGAAATGTGTAGTAAGTTGACAAAGAATTTGTACATATGTGTATGTTCTGTTATTGGTGTTCATGATTAATCATGGGTTAAAATTTCCTTATGGATGATGTTAATTTGAAATGGAGATAAGAATGAGGAATAAATGAAGTAGAAAAAGTGATCTTGGCTTGAGTTGTGTTAAAGAAAGATTGTGAAACATAATAGGCGGTTGATCTGGAAGATTAATCAAGGAGTATGTTTCAGTCCTTTAGCCACCTTTTTCTCTAGTTATCCAAACGAGATGATTCTTGATTCGGATTAAACTAGAAACATAGGGCTGCATTTCTTATGAAGACATCGAATTAAAACTCTGTCTTTAAGAATTGCAAAGTTTGTCATGAAGTTGTGAATTGGGGGCAGTACATTGGAGGAATGTAAAAATTCATGTTCTGTATTCAAGGGAAAGCATAGATGAAGGAATCATTTATGATGACGTCATAACACAGACGCAAAGAAAGACAGATGATAGGAAAGACAGACGAAAGGAAAGATAGACGATAGGAAAGACAAACGATAGGAAACATAGACTCAAGGAAACATAAACGAAGTTGAAAACGCAGATGATACAAAGAAGGAGTTACGTCTATACGTTGGATAATTACTTAGTTAGAGTTAGTTACAAAACTCAACTAAATAATGGTTTTCAAGATTCAAGAAGCAGTTATCAAGAATCAAGAAGCAGTTAGAGAGCTAAACCTATTGTAACAAAAGCTCACACTATCTTTCTAGTGAGAGAAAGAAAAGGCTGAGAGTCTGGAGAAGCTATATTAACAAAAAGAATACTTTGTGTAAGAGACCTGAAGAGGCTCTGAAAGGAAAGAAAGAATACTTGTAATTGTTTGAAGTATTGTGAAAGTTATACCATTTGTCCCGAGACAAGTTTAGTATGATTGAGGACAAAAACATGTTTGATTCTTCTGGCCATAACTTCTTCTCAAACACTAGAATGACTTGATTACTAAACCATTGGATACGTAAGAAAATAGAGAAGATTGTTCTTGAACAAAGTGTTATATCCGAATGTTCAAGGGTACTGTTAGCAAGACACTTAAGTATAAAAGACATAAGGCATAAATGGAAGGACAGATAAGACATTTTGCAATCATTAAGGGTATAATTGGAAGAAAAAGTGTTGTCTTGCTTATAAATGAAGAAGAAAAACGTGAATGGAAGGATAAGCAGTAGAGAAATACGAAAATGAGAGAGAAAGAGAGTTTGATGGTTAGAGAGAAAAGAAGAGAAAACAAGCTAGGGTTTGACTTTTCTTAGTCTTCAAGAAAGATTTTGAAGCTGTATAAGAAGAGAAAAAGGAAGAGGAAGAAAAGAGCTTCACTTTGAGCTAAGGACCACTTCATTTGGTGAAGAATGAAGGTCAAACCATTTTGAAACTTTTGTATTTTTGAAAGGACTTTAGTCCATGGAGTTTGAAAAATGTTTGGGTTTAAGTATTCTAGAACCAATTTCAGTGATTGTGCTTGAGGGATTCTCAATTGGAAACCCTAATGAGTAGGATTTTTGTTATTGTATAAAGGGATCAAAGAGGCAAGAGGAATAAGAGAAGAGGCATGTTGAGAAAGGCTATAAGCAAGGAAATCAAGGTGGGCACTTGTTTATAATAGATTAAATAAGCCATTAAATGTGTTCTTTAATTCAAGAAAGTTTAATGTTTTTAAAAAGCATCGTAAGTGTTGCATTTATTGCTTCTTGAATGAAATGAGAAATTGTGATATGTTTACTACATGTTGGTTTATGATTTGTGTTGTTGATTTATGAAGAGATTTTGGAAAGGATTCTTTTGAAAAGATACATGTTTACGAAATCATTTTTTCATGAATGAATTTTCAAAATACATATGGTAAGCATACGAAAATGCAAGTTTTCAAGAAAATGTGCCATTTTGGGCAACAAGTTTACAAGATTTTGAAATATAAGTGTTATGTGGGTTTGTGGTAGTCCCTCAAGAACTGTCATGTGCACGTTGACCCAAGAATAGGCTTCTCCCGCCTGCCCGCTAGTGAAACGGAGCTCCTTCAAGGACTCCCTCAAGTTTACGACTACTTAGGACTATTATATGGAAATGTGTAGTGCGTCATGAATTGTACTTAGCCAAACCATTTTGATGTGCTTATGTGCTCATGATATGTTTGACATGATGAATGCATACATGATTTGCGCTATTGTGAACTTTTGACAAGAATTTTGAGAAATACGTGTTTTATAGACTCAATATAAATTTTCAATGGCAAGTAAATTGGTTTCAAAAGTTTTGCTTATCTTTTATTATAAACTGTTACCCATGAGCTTTCAAACTCACCCCCATTCTCCTCCCCATGTCTAGGTGATGAGAAAAAGATGGAGTGAAAGAGAGTCAAGGCACTACTCTAGATTTATATGCTTTGCGTTGTTTGGAATAATTTATGTAAAACAAAGCTGTAGTGTATGTTGAGCAATTATAGTGCAAGCATTTTTATGTATTTTGGGATTTTGTGAAATATTGCATTATGGCTCGGAATGCCCATTGAAGTATGTAAAACTCTTAATCTAGGATGTCAATGAAATATGAATTTGTGTATGGATTGGGAATGTGAATTTGTGTATGGATGAGGTTAAGTTGGAATTAAGTACACTTGGAGAAGTCATCCACTTGAGTGGATAAACTTTGAGCATAAAATGTTGTTACATATGTATATACACATAAGTGAGATATTATGGAAAAAGGAAAGATAGGGTTTTTGTGAATGACGAAAATTAATTGTAAGTGATGTATTAAAGAGTATGATGAAGTAAAGATTTGAGAGTCGTATGATATTGGTTTACGCTCAAGTCTTATGTTATGATATTCCGATCAAGATTTGAGATTAATAAATAGGGCCCAACAATCGATGATGGATAAGGAGATATCATTGGTTTAAGCTTATGTTACATGGTTCCGATCTAGAGTTGGACTCTGGAAATGGGGTCCAACAGTTGAAGTCTCAAGTCTCACGTTTTGTAAGAGTTAGGTTCTGAAAAAACGGGATCCAACAACTGACATCTCATAGCGTCCTTAGGTTCTTATGTCATCTCCTTGATCCTGTTACTCTTCCAAAGAACTTTGACCGTGGGAACTGCCTTGCTGGGTAACCTCTTTATCTGCCAATCTAAAATTTGGACTATTTTCACCTTAAAATTCAGGTATTCTCTCAGCTCCATTGGAAATGTCTCTAAAACATGAGATGGGTATGGTATATACTTCTTAAGCATCAAGACATGGAACACGTTATGGATCTAATCCAAATCTAGTGGTAATTCCAAATGATACGCCACAGTTCTGACACCCTCCAAGGTACAAAAAAATTCAATATATCCTCGGCTTTGAAATCAGATAATACCTTTCCATGGTGATATTCAAAGGAAAACCATATCAACAACTGCAAATTCTAATGGTCATAACCTCTTATTCACATAACTCTTTTGACGATCTTGTGCAACTTTGATTTTCTCTAGATGACCTTTACTTTTTGAGTGGTAATTTTTATCAATTAAGCTCCTTCGACTTTGGCTGTACCAACCTCATCCCAACATAAAAGTATCCAGCACTTTCTCCTATAAATTGCTTCATATGTTGGCATACCGATACTTGTCTGATAACTATTGTTATAAGCAAATTCTGTCAAAGGCAAGTGCTAGTCCCAGCTTCCTTAGAACTCCATCACATATGCTCTCAATATGTCCTTTAGTGTCTAAATGGTCCTCTCTAACTCACCATTAGTCTAGGGGAAAGACAGTAATAAACTTTAGTTTAGGGCCCAAAGATTCTCGAAATTTTGGCCAAAATTAGGAGGTGAATCTCGGATCCCTGTTCGATATTATAGAATTTGGCATACCATGCAGCTTGACAATCTTATCTATATACAACTTTGCCAACCTCTTTAACGAATAGGTTATATGGATAGGCTAAAAATAAGCAGATTTCGTCAATTTATCCATTGTAACCCAAATAAAATCGTGACCCTTAATTGTACGAGATAGTTCAAATACAAAATCCACTATTATGTGCTCCCACTTCCATTCTGGAATAGGCAAAGACTATAACATACTCACTGACTTATGATGCTCTGCCTTTATCTATTGATAGGGAAGGCATCTGGTCACAAATTCCACTATCTCACCCTTCATCCCTGGCCACCAATAGCTCTCTCTAATAGTTCGATACATCTTGATGCTACCAGGATGCATAGCATAAGCCGAACTATGAGCTTCGTCCAAGATAGCTCGCTTGGGACCTTGGTCATCTGGCACACAGACTTTGTCTCTGAAGAATAATAACCCATCTTCTCTTAGTCAGAACCCCTCATCCTCTTTGGGTGGAATTTCTCTCAAATGACCTTTAACTCGGGATCATTGACCTATGATCTCCTAATCTTATCAAATAGTGTTGGTAAAACTTTAAACCGTGCTAGTAGTGTTATGTTATCCTCAGCCACTAAGAGTCTAACCCCAAGCCTTCATATATTCATCAAATGAGTCATATAAGGATTTTGCTTGACAATTATTACTGAACAAGACTTATGACTCAGTGCATCGACTATCATATTTACTTTTCCCAGGTGATAGTTAATCACTAAGTCATAATCCTTAATTAATTTCAACCATCTCTGTGGGACCCTATTTTTGGAGACCCACGATTGTATTTCGGATACCTGACCTTTTTTCACAAATATGGGCTTTTCAAATTTCTCCTATTTGGCCCATCTTCAATCCAACCCCAATTATGCCAAAGAATAGCGTTGGTGAGTCCATAAATTTCATACAAACATGCTTCGAGTCAATTAGCGTAACATCCTTAACTTCTTTTTCTGAGTTCTATTTATCATCTATGTTTGACTTTCTATCGATTGTGTTGACCTTTATCGTCTATCTTTCTTCTATCATCTATCTTTCATCTATTGTCTATCGTCCGTCTTTTCTTTTGTATGCCTGCTAGTGTCTGCCTTTCCTATCGTCTGTCTTTGACTTTTATCGTCTGGGTTTGACTCCCCTATCGTTTGTGTTTTATCGTCTGTCTTTCCTTGTGCATAACACAGACGATTCCTTGTGTATATCTTTCTCGTGTCTGTCTTTCATTTGTGTCTGTATATGACGTCGTTACAGACGATTCCTTTCGTCTGTGTTTTTTGTGCCTGTCTTTCATTTGCGTCTGTATATGACATCATCACAGACGATTCCTTTCGTCTGTGTTTTTCCTTTGCATTTATAGGTGACGTCATTATAGAGGATACTCTTCCTTTATATTTTCCTTCGGATTCAGAGCATGATCCCTCCAATTCTAATATGCTACTCTGAGACTAACAATCTTTGGCGATTCAACAAATAAGATTTTGCACATATGAAATTCATTTTTGCCAAATCCTTAAATTAACAAAAATGATACTCAGAAAAGGATTCAATTTCACTGCCTCATTTTTAACATAGCGAGAGT
>JAOSBN010067264.1:0-13391 GCA_027563595.1 Erythroxylum suave | reverse complement strand
GAAATACTTGTGAAAAATGTGGTGGGCATATCCATAAGGATAATTACTGCGCATTTGCGCAGTATATACCTGCTAGTTACTCTGATAACTATTTTCTTCATTGCACTAATTTGAAAGAGAATGTAACTAATTTAAAAGAGACTATTCAAGTTATTATTCCTTTGGTTTTGACCAACTCCAATGTGCTGTGCACTAATAAAGATGATTTCAATTTTCAATTCCTCAGGGCCGTCGTTTTCGGGATTGTGGAAGATGCTATAAAATCAAGTTGCAATCTTTATCCCATTGGTGTCCCGCATATCTAACCCAAGTCATTATCTTTTGGCATCAAATAATAAATTTAAGTCGTTATTATTATGGTAAAACTGGGCCATCCACTCTTTGAAAATGAAAAAACAAAGGGAATCTAATGTGAAATGATGAAAAAAAAGGTGCTAACGGTGAATACGACTGTGAACAACATGGTCCTGGTCCTGGAAAGTGGAAAGAGCAAGGCATTGAAGAATCAACCGAAAAAATGGAGATGACGATCCTTTAAAGGACGTCCAAATCAGGAAATTGCATTTTTCCCATTTTCAGTTTGAATATACGATGTGTAAAGTTTGATAAGGAAAGTTTGAACCTAAGACAGCTAATATCCAGACAAAGAATTGCTTAGATAATATTAAGTTTTATTTGCCCACGAGGAACTGGTTAATAGGATTAAATGGTAAAATTGACCTTATGAAAATTCACCTTAAGGAAAACAAACATGAAAAAGGAAAAAAATGCCCAAATTAGTTCTCCAACTTAAGTGTGAGGTTTACAAAAGTTTTGTAAATTTTCTTTTGCGAAAGTAACATTAAACTTTCTAAAATTTTCTCTTTTATAACCTTGCCGTCATCGGCAGATTGAGTTTGTGCAATACGCTTAGCACCGGTGGTACTGGATTTGTTAGAATGAATAAAAAGAAGGGTTATTTTGTTATTTCGCTAAAAAATAGTACAATATGTTAATAACACAACATAACAAAACAACAAACTAATAAAAGTCTCAATCTCTTTGATACGCGAGATCTAGGAAGGTCCTTTAGTATGTTGTCTTACCTTAACTAGTGAAAGAGTCTATCTATGATATGTTTATAACTCAACATACCTTTAAGTAAAACACAAGTAGCTCAATTTTCCAACACCTATGTCTTCTAGCATTTTTCTCTATAGTTGATCTCTAGCATTCACGCATGTGTAAATCTCTCCAATAAATATTAAGGTTTCATTTCTCTCCAACATCTATCTCTAGCATCTTGATTCAAATAAGGCTCCTCTGTCTCCTGCACTGCACGAGCAACATGGGTTTTGTTGCTTCCTATGGGTTCGTCCGGCTTTTGTCATCTCATATGGGTTCATCCATTGTTTCCTATTACTTCAACCTTTGCTTGTTGCTAACCTTAACTCACCATTGCTTGGTTGCTTTTAAATCAACCATTGTTACAGTCACATTCCAGCACATACATGATTTGTGAAATCAGTGCATATATAGGTAATATAAATTGTTAAATTTATTCTTTATCCATAATAACTCATGTTCTTTATCATGGGATTAATTATGTTCTTTCTTATGGTAGGTAGTACTTTGAATGCACGTTAGATGAAACGACATCTTGGTTTAAGACTCATACACTAAAATCATGGACATTAATAGAGATTAAGATATGCAAATAATGCAAAGGAAAAAAGCTCAAATTGTATACCATGCATATTATGTTAGGATACACTAACAATTATGGATATTAATATATAACCAACAAGTTGATTTGGTTATGTTGAATAATTGAAAGAGCTTTGGTATTTTTCGGTGATTCCAACCAAGAACAGACAAGCTACAATACTCTTCCAAACCAAAATATTGCCTACGTGTATTTCATAATTCACAGCCACATGTCTCCATTGCACGTAGGCCATTTGGCACTAAATAATCAGTCCATGTGTCACACTTCTATTTGTCTATTTTTCAACATTTTTTTAGTCTAAAAATGTCCCAAATTTTAAGAAATTTCCTAAAACTCACCAAAAATTTTAAAATAATATTGGTGGTCTCTAAATCAATTTTTAACACAAACAATCCACAATTCATATTTTTAATCGTATTTATAAATTAATTATACAATTATTTCATGAATATCAACACAATTCACATATTTAAATATGTCATATGATGCATAAGATGCATTTCTGATTTCTCAGTATACACTATTCTGAGATCCTAACCTCTAATATGAGATATTGAGACGTTACAGTTAATTTTCAACAAGTAATAAAAGTAAAAAAATGCACGTGGATTAAGTTTGTCTCTTTGACGGATAACAATCCCAAAATTATCAAACGCATCCTTATAAATCTCCATTTATGAGCTTAGGAAATCTTACATCATCTCACGGGCAATAATTATTATAATAATTAATAACATTCCCTTATTGACTTCAACTATGTTTGTAAAACTTGGTTATAAAATAGAAACCAGGATTAAAAATGTCCCAAATACAAATAATGGAGAGTAAAGTTATCTTTCTCATCTTTTATTGATAACTGTAAGATAATGTATGTATAAAAAAGACCTATTTTTCATATTGACTTAATTACCTCCTTTTAGTGTAACTTTTTTAAAAAAATTACATTTTAGCTGTAAAAAAAGATTGTAACTTTGTGAAGGCCAAGAGAAACAAAGGATAAGAAAGCTTCCAGTGATGTAAGCTATTATGTAGTTTTGAAAGCAAGTGGCTTGGTATGATACTCTGACCTTTGGTTAGAGGCAAGGATGTCAATTTTGGCACAGGTTAATCGAGTCATAGGCTGCTCACGAGCCAAAAGTGGTCGACCTGATTAGGCCATGGGCCTACCTAACTTAGCCCGTGACCTAATTGTTACTTCAAAAACAACATCGGTTTGTCAAAGATGTCAATTTTGTTCTCAGTTGATTGGGCTATGGGTGAGCCACGAGCTAAAAGTGATCGACCAGACCGGGCTATGGGCCTGCCCGACTCAACCCGTGGCCCAACCTTTATTTCAAAAATGCCGTCAGTTTGTCAAAAACGACATTTTTTACGTTTAAAAAAAACACAAAGTGGGCCGGGTTAGCCCACGTGCGACATAGTCCCGTGGTCAGGCTAGGTTGGTCAAGAGAAGCCCAGGCCCAGCCCGATCCATTAACATTCCTAGCTAGAGGACCAATTCTGGGTCTTTTTGTGTAAAAAAAGATTGTAACTTTGGGAAGGGTAAGAGAAACGGAGGAAAAGAAAGCTGAGAGTGATGCAAGGCTGTTTGTAGTATTTAAATGTTGTTATGAAAGCAGGTGGTTAGCCAATCAAAAGTCTATCTGAAGTCTAAACCAACATTTGGTTTCTGAAAAATAGTAGACTTCAATTCTTGTTTCTATCACTTCATCCTCTTATGGCCGCGACCTCAAAATTCACAAACCTTTTGCAATCAATAAAACCTCTTTCTTTTAACATTGTGTTTGAAGTTACTAAGACATTTACAAGTTTTTGTGGTGAGTTTCTGTCCTAAGAAATGGTTGCTGAAACGAACTGACAAGTAAGTGAATTTAGTCTTTGATGAATTCTTTATTATACTCGTGAAGATTTTTTTTTAAAAAAAAACCATGTTTTGTGTAATTTAGAAGGGACTCTGATCTGAAAGGAATGATCAAGCAAGCAACATCGTGACTTAGAAACAGGACCCAGTTATGTTTGTGTCTAATTAATGAAGTGCTTTACTGTGTACTTGTTTGTTTATACGCTTCTCTTTGCCTTTAGTTTTAATTTGGAATTGGTGTAAGAATTGTCTGTTCTTCTTTGGTTTGATGAATTGGTAGTATACTTCGTCTTCTAAGAATGGGAAAGAAAAGAATAATGGTTCCAGCAAAGAATTTGGACTTGTCCCCCGTCAAGCACGTACGAGCCAGAGATCATTCAAGGTCTCTCTTTACCACAGCGAACAAAAAGATTGGTAGAACATCAATCATATATTGGACATGGAGGCATTAAACTCAGGTGAAAGGGACCTGTGGATATGCTGGTATCTATTTGAACCTGTCCAGGATGAGTTAGTCAACACGGTTTCCCTTTTTCCATCCACGAGATGATGAAGTTCTTGTCATAATAAAAATATAAATTGATTCGATATTCTATGAACTTAAAGCAGACTATAAACTAGTCAGTCAACCTTACCCTACATTGAGATTTCTTTTAAGGCAAGTGGAGAATAACAAGAAGAACTTAAATAAAAAATGCCTATGCTTGGAATGTGCAGCATAGGCATTTGTTCTCTTCCCTTTTCCTCTTCCTCATCGTTAGTTTTGAATAAAAGAAAGAGATGATGCCACAGATTGATGAAAGAAGTCGAGCATGGAAAACAAATTTGTGCTTGAAAAAAAAGGCTCTGATTTTCTTCTCTGAAACTAAAAAAAGAAAAACACCCCATTCCTTGGTTATGCTGTTAAGTTGAGAGACAAAGTGTAATTATTTATGCCACTTGCAAATTAATGATTCGTCGATTCGTTTATATTACAACCCATTCCTTCATCTTCAATTCATCTCTGTCACTCTCACCAAACTGCCTTTCTCTTCCTCTCCACGCTTCTCTCCCTGGTAAATGTGTCACAATCTAAGTTTACATATGAAGATTGATGTCTTTGTTCAAGTTTTGCATTTTTCTCTTAGTTTTAGTTGGTTGACTTCTTGATTTTATCTACTTCTGATAAAAGTGGTTGGTTTTGTAACTCCTCTTATAATAGAAATAAGACACATCTTGCCCTTTTATGATGGATTGGTATGTCTCAATAACATCTATACTTCAGCAACAAAGGTTGTAACTTTTTAATGCCATTGTACTTCTCTATGATGTTTAACTTATGTTAGCTACTGCAATTCATCTGTGGTGATTTATTGATTTATAAATTAAACACAATTACTTTTTCTCGTAAGACTTTTGTGGGTAATTTGAAAAGAAGTTAGAAATAAGTTCGCATATTATTAGATCTCGTCAGACTATATGAATCAGCAGAATTTATTTTGGGTATTGCTGTTCTTATACTTTTTCTAGTAAGACAGAGAGAGATTGCAGATAATGGATAGCGATCCAGGTCCAAGTTTGTTTCCATTGCACCGCTGCAAAACTCTTCATCTGGTTGGTATTGAAATTTTAATTATTTATATCCGGATATTAAGATGCTGGCGTATACGGTCTGAAAGACTCAAAGATGACTTTCCTTCTTTTCTTGGCTTTTGCCTACAAATTAAGTCATTTATAAAACCATAAATCCAGGTTAGGCATGCACAAGGGACACACAATGCAGAGGGAGATAAGAACTCCAAAGCATACTATTCTCCTGAATATTTTGATGCACCCCTTACTAACCTAGGCTGGCAGCAGGTATTATAGTAAAGAAAAAAGAATTCTTTCTTTGCGTTCTATGTATTCCCGAAGGAAACTTGCTCCTTTTAACTTCAAGTCTCCTGAAAACTGTGCCCTATTACGGTATAGGTTGACCATCTGCGTAATCATGTGCAAGCGTGTGGGCTTTCCAAAAGGATTGATTTGGTTATTGTTTCTCCCTTGCTAAGGTACTGGTTAGTTTCGCGTTCTGGGCTTTGTTTGCTTGATGAAAATAATCATAAAGTATTTATTTGGATAGAGGTCTACAAACTTGGCTTGTTAGATGAAAAAGTCTTATTAGGACGTGACCATTATGACCTGCAGAACATTGCAGACAGCTGTTGGTGTTTTTGGTGGTGGGGACTACACTGATAGGGTGGATGTACTGCCACTTATGGTGGCAAATGCTGGAAACAGTGGTAGAGCTGCAATTTCAAGTCTCAATTCCCCACCATTTCTTGCAGTGGAACAATGTAGAGATCGTTTGGTGCGTCTACTATGTTTTCTTTTTATGTTTCCTTTGATATCATGTACTTATAAACTAAACTATTCAGTATGCTATCAACGACAACACACTCTGATCAAGTCTAGAGCTTGATGCTTAACTCAATGTATTGACGTTTGAGCCGATGCCATGATATCCATTCCCACTCCCTCTCATAGAAAATAAAAGACTTCAATGTTCCACATCTGCTTGTCAACTTTGAAGTCCATAAAAGCATCCTTAATTGTAGTTATTTCCACAGGGTATTTGCCCTTGTCATGGGAGGCAAAATGTCAGCAACTATCAGTTACTTTTTCCTGCAATTGATTTTTCGCCGGCAAGTATAAACTCTCTAATCATGGATCTGGCCAAGTTTGGTTGCTTGCCTAATTCTTTCTTTTCTTCTTTATGTTACTGCTCCATTCAATTACCCATTTGTGGCTTTGTTCAGGTAGAAACTGATGAGGACACGCTGTGGAAGGCCGATGTGAGAGAGACTTCTGATGAACTTGCTGCCAGGGGATTGAAGTTCATGAACTGGTTGGTTGATCATTACTCGCATTCCTATGGCATTGGTTGTATATGGATAGTTTTATGGACGTGCCAAAGAGCATAAACAGGATTTTATCTTCGGACTGCAACTAGAAGCTATGGCACATATTGATGCAACTTGAATCTTCTTGGCGCCCAGTAATTGATTGTTTCGAATTCCACCAACTAAGAAACTTCATTTCATATTTGTTTGCAAGAGACATCTTACTAATGCTGTTAAGCCTTTTGAAGGTTAAAACATTCAAATTGTCGCATCCTTGTTGCATTGCCATATGATTATAAATGAAGAGTTCCCGAGCTATTCTTGACCATGCAAGGTCAGATCATTCCTGGGGTAAAATAACATCTTTAAAGCATTTCATAGGTGGTAATTTTTAATGGATTAGATTTGTTACATATTTTGCTTGAATTTACATACCATGCCTGAATACTTTGTACAGGTTGTGGACGAGGAAGGAGAAAGAGATAGCAATAGTCACTCATAGTGGGGTTTTGTTCCATACCTTCAATGCATTGGGGAGCGACTGTCATCCATTGCTGAAAAAAGAAATGTGCCAGCGGCAAGTTTCATCATGCTTTTTTTTTCTCAAATCATACACTGATATGGTGACTAGTTTCTTATGGGTGCTTAAGTTCTGAACATTTCTATAAGAACCTAATGGCTATATCACTTATGGGTGCTTAAGTTCTAATCTGACGCAAATCCTGTGATATCTTTCTACTTCTGTTGAGACTTTAGCTGAGCAGGAGATGATTGTGTTTCAAATATAACGTTGTTTTTGAACAAAAGGGAAATGTATTCTGGAAGTGCTTCTCCTCTGTTGTGCTGTACGGTTTCTACATGAATATCTTGGTTCAGTTTTCTATTTAGAACTCACAAGTATTTGTTGGAAGTTATGGTTTACGTTAGGGAAATGCCATGCATCCTTCATTTTAACATGCTAGATACTGTGTATTGGTGCTCCTAATTTCTCTTTTGTTCTATCTTTCCCTGAAGTAAAAAGAAATAGTTTCTATTATGTACCCGCAGCTTTGCAAATTGTGAGCTTCGATCAATGATCATTGTTGACAGAAGGTGAGTTTCTTGTGTTTTATAAAACCTGGCGAGGAATGTATCGCCTGTTTCAGATTCTTATGCTCTCTTCTTCTTTGTCCAGCATGGCTGGGTCAGATCCTTCAACAATTAACTATCCTGGAAAAATTCCTGCTGGCCTAGATCAACCAAGTAATTTTCCAGAGGAGGATAATCTAAAGGACCGAACACATTGACCTGAAGTTGGGCCTGGGTTTAGTAATGATGGTGTGTAATATTGTTGCCCATTCTTGGAATCCTATAACGTCTTTGTTATGCTATTTCTATTGTTATTGTCAGAATGGATGCTTTACTTGTTATTAATTCAGTGATACCATAAAAACATCTTCATTCAAGCATTGAAAAAAGGCTGTGTGCGTCCTACCTTATTTGCATATGTATGTTTTTTCGTAATAATTGGTGATTGCTTCAAGCATCAACTTGTAAATTGTTGGTATTTTTTAAAAGAAGAGATATGTAAGAAGAAGATTCGATTTTTATTGAGCATAAGTTTGTCAATTTATACAGTCTTTCTCTAACCAAAATTTAAAAAACGGATGACTTCTAAACTAAATTAGCATAAAATGAGCATAAAATCTAAAATCTGCTAATAACTTTGACTGTTTCAAAGTCATATGTTCAACACTTCTCCTTGACTTTGATATTGCAAACTCCAACAATCTTCTCCTTGCCTTAGTAGCTGCTAAGCTTTAATGTCAAAATAATTCATCCTATTGATGTTGTTCAGTTGATGCTTTTGCCTCTTCATTTCGTGACTTGCAAATCTTCTCCATATGCCCAAATTGTCTACATTTTTTGCATTTGATATCAGGCCTCCACTAATATTTTCTTTGTAGGTGATTTGTTTTTTTACAATGTGGGCATAGTGGATATGAATCATCATTATTTCTGTTGTTGTTGTTGTCGATGTTTTTGTCTCCTTATGAATTTTTTTTCTTTTGCAAGCAGTGTACCATTAATGATTCCTTCTTCTCTCATCATCCTCCTTTGTTCTTGTGCTTATAGTGCATTTACTAATTCTGCGAAAGACATACTTGATAGATCCTTAGCTTCTTCCAATGCAGAAATTTTAGGTTCATATTTTTCAGGTAAGGTTACAAGCATTTTTTCCATAATTCGTTCCTCAGTAAAATCCTTACCTAATAACCCCATGTTGTTTACTATGCCGAGCAACTTGTCGGAGTATTTTTTAATGGTTTCTGACTCTTTTATCTTCAGCATTTCAAATTCTCTAATCAAGTTGAGTACTTGCATGCTCTTTGTTCTTTCATTGCCTTGGTATTCCTTTTTTAGGTAATCCCAGATATCCTTTGCTGACTCTAGATTCATAATTCTTGTGAATATGATGTTTGAAACAACAAAGAACAAGCAGACTTTGGCTTTAGACTTCCTATTTTTCCTTTCTTTGTGCATCTTGATTTGTGTCATTGTATTGTAGGATTTGTTGGCAACGGAGGCACTTTATAGTCTTCCTCCACAGCTTTCCAAACGTCCACAGTATCAAGATAAGCTTTCATTCAAATAGCCTAAACTTGATAGTTTTTACCATAAAAAATTGGTGGTGTACCTTGAAATAGTTGTGATTCAATCTCTATTGCTTGAAGATGGTTATAATTCTAGGTTGTAAATCAGGTTTGTGTTTTGGCTTCACTCATCTCACAAGTCCCTCAAGAAAAAATGCTATGATACCATATTGTTGATATTTTTTAAAAGAAGAGATACGTAAGGAAAAGATTCGATTTTTATTGAGCATAAGCTTGCCAATTTGTACAGTCTTTCTCTAACCAAAATTCAAAAAACTGATAATATCTTAACTAAATCAGTATAAAATAAGCATAAAATCTAAAATATGCTAACAACTTTGACCATTTCAAAGTCACATGTTCAATATAAATGAAACATGAGTTATAGTTGTGAACCTAAGATAACTGCAGAGTTGATAATGAACCATCCAAAGCATACACGAAGGCTCTAAGGATAAAATGTAAACATATAAATTTTTTTATAGATTTCATAAGAATGACAATCATCACTTATCTGTAAAGCATCATACTGGTTTATCTTTCTCAAGATTGAAAATAGAAGAAATAGAAACTTTTTCAAGAGACGCATGAAAGAAGCGATGAGCCGCTCTAAGCCAAATTCAATTCAATCCTTTAATTTGGCTTCAAGACATCATAGAGGGATAACGGATGCTTCTTGGACTCGACACATAGCTCCTGGAAGAACAAAAATATGATTTTTTAAACAAGTAATGGACCAACCAAGTAACAAGCAACTTCATTTCAATTCATAACACATACCTTTATTGCTATTGCTAAACGCAGAATTGTTACTTCATCCCCTGGATGGCCAATTATTTGTAATTCAGTCGAAAGTCCTTTTTTGTCATAACCAAACTGCATAGGCTTGCTTGACATTGAACTCCTGAAATAATGGAAAGATGTTGATCATGGTCAAGTGAGACACTGAAGGTAACTGATAGGAACAGAAATGGTTGGAAGATCAAGAAGGTTTGGTGCAATTATAAACTGCATTAGATAACCTGCAGGCAAAATCATGCATCAGTATCATGTATGACATAAAAAGATGCAATACTCAACGTACTAGCACAAACATGAAAAGGAAACTTAGTGCTTTTCATAACCCTAGCTATGATTATTCCAATTTGCGAGCATTGATATGCACCAATTATGCAACTCCATCAAAATATAAAAGATGGCTATTATGTACTCTAGCATAGCATCTAATCATGGGAAAAGCCACCTTTTTTTCCCTGGCCATGTTCTTTGAAGAACCCATTATTGGTAACGGGAAACCGATTTACTTTGAGAGATCTTTATCATGAGCCTAATGAGGGAACATATTCGTGCGTCTTGACACCATACTCTAACTCAAAATCTCAAGACATTAGGTTTATGGGTCCTTTACACTGATATGCCCCTCACTAATTTCATCTATTTCTAATGTGAGATTCTTACTCACATATGAAACTCCAACAATCTCTCCCTCAAGTGTAAACTGCCACATTAAATTTGAGCTCCCCCTTGAGTGAAAGACTTTTTCTTAGCAATCCAAGTATATGACGTGACCAAAAGTCTTCTATTCCATTGGTCTGGGCCCACCAATAGTCTCCTTGCTCTTCCATGTGGAGATGGCAATCACGAGATTTGACTACTGTTTTCATACTAATCTTTTGTCAAACCATTGGCTTTGATATCACTTGTTGACTTTGGGGAGCCCACTTACTTGAGAGATCTTTATCATGAGCCTAGTGAGGGAATATATTCGTAGGCCTTGACAACATACTCTAACCCAAAATCTTAACACATTATGTTTATAGGTTCTTTCCCCTTATATATCGTCACTAATTTCATTTATTTCCAATGTGAGATTCCCATTCACACTTAAAATCCAACATCTATGCCAATGCAACGAAGAGAACTTTCCTCAATAGGATCTTGTGCAGTTGCAAGTCTTTTTTTAATCTAACAACTGTGTTTTTCTTGATAAAAGTCTACTTCGATAAAATTCTTTGAAAATCAGTCTATACATGTTGGGTGTAACAAAAGAGGCTATAGAAGTCCTACAAGGTTTAGGTTTTCCACTTGTTGCGTTGACAAAATTGACAACTCTGCACAAAGTTAGCCACTACTGAATTATTTTTCTCCTAAAAAAAAATTTTGTGCACCCTTTGTAAAGTCTTTTGTAGCCCTTCATGGGTCATGTTATGAATGCCTGAGAGTATGGTTTACACTAGGAAAGAACTGGATAGTAAATAGACCTTTCCATTGAAAGGATCAAGTTATCCCTCACTTCCCTAGCAGCTTCAGCCTCTGCCTTCTTTATGTTGTCCCACCATTGTTTCAAGTCATTCACGACTTTCACTTCTTATTGAAGGGCATAAAAAATGTTAGCTCGTAGCTTAGAAAGAGTAAAGAGCTAGCCATCCTCCTCATCACGTTAGGAAAGTGCATCGGCAGCTTGGTTCAGTCGCCCTACTTTATACTCCACCCTAAAATCAAAACTCATTATTTGATTAATCCAATATTGTTGAGGTGAAGAGATTAACCTCTAATCTAACAAAAATTTTAGGCTGAAGTGATCGGTCCTAATGAGGAAATACCTCTTATAAAAATATGGTCTTTAGTGGATCACAACTTTGGCAAAATTAATAAGCTCTCTTTCATACATTGCGAATTTATAATGACGATCTACCAATTTTTTTGTTGAAAAATGCAATTGGATGGCCTTGTTGTTGTAGGACCGCTCTAATACCATCACTAGAAGCATCACATTCCACCACGAACTCTTCCCTAAAATTAGGCAACCTCAAAACAGAGGTTTCAGGAAGAGCCTTCATTAAGTTAGAGAAGGCTGAATAGGCCATTCTCCTATTGGTATACATTCTTCTTCAACAGGCTAGTCAGAGGTGCCTCAATTTGCCCATAATTTTTTTTTTATATTTCCTGTATTACCTTGCTAATCCCAAGAAGCCCTTGAGAGCCTTGGTCTATTATGGCATTAGCCACTCTACTATCACCTTAATCTTGCTTACATTCGCTTCCACGCTTTCGCTATGGATAATATGCCCAAATACGTTACTTGATTCTCCCCAAATGCACACTTTGATTTCTTAAGAACAAGGTAGGGAGCTTACAGCAATTCAAAAACTAAATGCATATGCTTAATATGTTTAATCCAAGTCTAATTATATATAAAAATGTCATCAAAGAAGACTAAGACAAGCTTACGCAAATAATTCCTAAACCTTGTTAATCATCAAACTTTGAAAAGTAGAGGGGACTTTGGTCAACACAAAGGGCATTACTAAGAATTCGAAATGCATATGGTGCATCCTAAAAGTTGTCTTCTTTATATCTCGATAATCCATTCTAACTTGATGGTATCCTTAAAGAAGATCTAACTTTGTGAAATATTATGCTCCATGCTACTCATTCACTATTGAGATAAAAAACTTACCCTTTACTGTGTGATTGTTAAGCTCCATATAGTCTATAAAAAACCTCCATGTGCTATCATATTTCCTCACTAGTAGTACTGATGAAGAAAAGAGAGATCGACTTAGCCTTATTATTCCTTGTTATAGCATAGTCTCACATTGCTTCCCTATATTATCCTTTTGAAGATGGGGATAATAGTAAGGTCGCACCATCACCGGCCCAAATCCCACACTTAAGGAATTATGTGATCTCAACTTCAACTTGGTGCTAACCCTAAAGGTTTCATAAACAAATATGCAAATTCTACTAATAATTTTTCTATAGCGATAGAGGTCGAATGTTATCCCTTCATTATTGATACTCTCAATTCAACACTAGGAACTTGCCCTTTCCACTGCCCCTTCTTCCCATCTAGCTCAAAACTCATCATTAGACACCCAAAATCCCAGAGTGTAACACCCCATTCCTGCAAGACCCGAACCCAACATCGATGGTGATATCTGAGTCTGAACCTCGCAAGGGTGGTGTGCTAGAGCACTAAAACAATCAAAAGTCGGTATGAGTATTTTTTTTATAATTGCAAAGTTGGGCCCATTTTTATTCAGAAACATTTTCACTTACATGACAAAATGTCAATTAGCCCATTCCAAAAATAAAACATATTACACTTTGATTAAACTCTTTTGCAAAACCCAATTACACAAAATACAATAATTTGCAGAAATTACAATTCAGTGTGAAAACAAAGGGGCACAATGCAGACGCGAACTGATCACGACCTCTTCTTTCACTCACATGCAATAGATATATTCCTGCTGCCTAACGGGGTATTCTTCTGAGTCCTAAAAAATAATTGCAAATTTTGGGTGAGTTTTGCGAACTCAATG
>JAOSBN010067263.1:13443-43347 GCA_027563595.1 Erythroxylum suave | reverse complement strand
GTCTCGATATAAATTTCTGCTTCAAACTTGGGCATCTGCTCTGCAAAGTAATAAATGAGTTGTAAATCATCATCATCCATCAGTCGCGTTGCCCAACCTATTTGTGGATTTCGCATACTTAATTTTAGCGTGTATGCATTCTAGTTGAGTTGCATCAACTTGTATATTTTGCCCACCAACTCAATGAAATAGATTTTTCGCCTAACTGCTAGGGTGTTTGTGGATGTTGGGGATTGTAGAAAACAAAACCCTGAGAATCATAACATATTCCCCCCCCCCCTCCAATAAAAGCAAAATCGAATTGGTCTTTGTGAAGAAGAAGCCATTGTTGTGAAATTAAAGAATAGCAAAAAATGAAGACGATGAAGAAGCACTTAAGATAATTAAAATGAAGAAGCACAAGCACAGATGAAGAAGCACTGAAGAAAACAAATTTGAAGAAGCAGAAGCAGAGACGAGAGAAGAAGCACCGAAGTGCCTCTTCGGTGGTGTTTATAAAGGGGGCTAGTAAAGACCACCCCGTCATTATGAATGGCGGGGTGGTACCAGAGCTAGCTAATACCGGCTGGCTTTGGCCTTGCAGCTGGTGGGGTGGACCACGCCATCCCGCCAGCACAAATGGCCGGTTAGCCACCTAGGACCACCCCGCCATTTACAATGGCGGGATGGTTGCCAGGTCCTCCCACCCCGCCAATCTCATTGGCGGGGTGTCCTATGTCCGTCCACCCCTGTTAATTCTTCCCCATTTTACTGGTCAAAAATTAATTTTATTACAGATTAAGAATTTTGCCTGATTTTCATGATTTTAAGACTGTCCATTTGATATAATATACTTACTTACTTGCAAAATATAGAGAAAAAGGATGAAAACAATAAAATAAAATAAATAATAAAAGTAACTAAGAAATATAAAATAACATTAACATTAATATTTAGAAAAAAAGAACAAAAATAAGAAAAATAAACAATTAAAGAGAAAAAGAAAAGATAAAAAATTAAGCATCTCCCTCTTAATGTGACTCAAGCCTGTTCGACGATTGAGAGTCCTCGAGTTGATGATCCTGAATAGGTGGTTGATGAAGTACCCTCTTCAAATGGTGGAGGCTGGAAATAGATGCCTTAGCATATCACCATTAACAACAATAACTCTCTCATCCATCCAACAATGGTCTCAATCCTTCTTATCTACTCAACCGAAGTCTTAAGCCCTCTTATCCACTTCATAAGCTCCACCTGCTATAGTTAGAGAGTCTTTTGAGTACCTAAAAGTTGTGCCACCCATCTTTCTAACTAAGCTATCGTCAACTGGTCTTGGTGAGGAGTCCATGCTTTTGGTACGTCTAGGCTATCCTCCTTCAGTGTAGGATGGCTCCTCTTTAGGTTCTCTCGATGCTATTGGCTTGTTAGGATCTTCAATAAGATTGTAAATGTCACTCGTGGGTCCTCAACATTTGCTGACCATACAGATGTGCTTTATAACTTTTACCATGGTCTCGACCTATTGCATTAGTGGTAGTCTGTTAAACACCCCTATCCTTCATGCCATTCTCATCATATAAGGTTTGACACAGATTGTGTTGTCCTTCCTTCCTAGCTCTAATGCCTAATAGATTGTGCAAGCATGTGCCCTAGGTGCATCAATATCCTTTCATTAATACTCCATAAGTCAAAATGTACAGATTCTAGAGGACTCCCTAACTATCACCTTGACCACTCAATGTGTGACATAGAATACCATTAATATATCTAAGCATGGGATGTCATAGTGGGGATGCCTTGGATTTATTTAGGTTGTAGTCTTCTTAGACAAGAATACTTGTCTCCTAGGAAGAAGATAAAAGCGTCGAGTAGATAGTCCATAAGAAAAGTCTATCTGTAATGCAATGTACTCTAACATCCTTATGAACTCCTAGCTGTAAAGACCCCTCATGATCAAAAATTTTGAATAGCTCGTTTGGACCATATCCCCCGTCATCCAAAACTGGATCATGTTAGTACAATCCCTATTGTAGCCACCTCTCTTCAAAAAGAGTGTGGAGAGCACTTCGAGCATCAACTCATAATAAGAAGGCTGCAAAATCTTAAAGATTCCACGTGTCAACGTTAATAAGGCCTTATACTCGCTTGGCTAAGCCAACTTGGCTCTGACATTAAATAACATTCTCAGCCGCTGTATGGGCTGGAATATGACTAAGGAACTTTCTCCTTACTATCGCTTCCTTAGGATCTCCTTTTCTCATTGTGATATTGTCATTATACCTGAAAATAGATGAAAGAAATTTGCAGATAAGTTATGAGGATACCTTTTTCTCCACACTTAAAAGTTTATTATGCTTACTAATTTATTAAGCATGAAAACGAACTACTAAAGAAAAATTAAACATATAAAAATTGTGAATAGATAACAAATAAATAAATAAAATAAGAATTAAATGATTGGAAAGTTAAATAAAAACTAATAAATCAAAAGATTAAAATTAAAATTATTTTAATTAACAAGTAAAACTAACTTAATTATTAATTATAGAATTAACCCTAAAATTGAAATTGAAAACCCCGATCTAGTAATTACACAAAATTGACAAAATTAAACATCCAAATAATGAAAAAATCAAAATTAACGTGTAATTAAACACAAAGCCAACTTCAATTAGTTGTTAAAAACAACTAATTAATCACAATTTAACAATTAGTGAGCAACATCATACAATTTCACAATTCAAGTTGAATTTTCACCTAATTCACATTCAATTATTCAAATTGAATCAATAAAACCAATGGGTAATGGTAATATTCAAATTTTAAACCACAATTAATCATAAATTCACAAAAATTCTCATGAAATCCCAAAATCCTAAAATTGTTGTTTTTGGGTGAAAATCCCAAAGTGAAGCAAAACACCTAATGAATCATGCATTAAAAAGTGAAAACAACAATAAAACTTACTTAGGTGTCATTAATTTGGAAGAAAAATTTAAAGATTGGAATAGGAGATAGGAGGGGCGATGGGAACAGTGAAAGAGTAGAGAGAAAATGAGAAAGAATAAGGAATTAGGGAATTTTTAAAGTATATCACAGACTTACATAGTCTACTATACGATCATGTAGCTAACCTTATAGGTCCTTTACTTGCAACTTTTTGTGGATTTATATGGTCAATTACATGGTCATGTATCTAACAATGTAAGTTTACACTAGCATGTCTAGAAAGTGAGTAGCTCTCTGTAAATGAGTGTAACTTCAAAATTAGATGATCAAACATAAAAATTTTACAAGTTACAACACATGAACAAGCATACCTTAACACACCAATTATGCAGAATTTCATCATTAAGATGTTTAATTTTCTATCCTAAAACACATCACAACTTAACTAAATCCTATGTTAACATTAAAGAAAAAACATAATAATTTGGAATTTGAAATAAAACCTAAACTAATTGATGGGTTACCTCCTATGTAGCATTTGTTTAACGTCTTAGTTCGATGTACCTTTTCACGCTTGATAAGTGTAAATTGCATCATGTTTTAGGGCTTAGTTTGATATGAGTTTAGCTATTAATGCAATCATTTAGTATGTGTTTAGGTTAAAATTGTATTAGTTTGTCAATTATTTGTGTTTAAGTTTTTTTATGGGTTAGTACAAGTCTTTGAGCTTAAATATTATGTTTTTGAGGTACCTTGAAGTGTTTGTTAGTATTTTAGGGTCAACATTAAAGAATAAATAAGTTTTAGAGACATTCGGGCTGAAACAACGGCCCACAATTGTGGTCTGTGTGCCACGATCGTGACAGAAGCCCAGGACATGGCCCACGATCGTGGTCTACATGCCACAATCGTGACAAAAGGCTTGAATGTAGCCCACCATCGTGGCCTTCGTGGGGCAGACATGTAGCACTAAAAAATGTTAAGTTTTAAGAGATTTTTTGGACCTTTCGGACCTAAAATTTTTTTTAGGGCTATTCAAAACACAAAGAATATTTAAATAATAAGACAAAGACGCAGAAGGGAGCTGTTGCATCAGCCACTTTTGGAGAAACCCTAGAGAGAATTCATCAAGAGATTGAGAAAGAGAAGAAGGAAGAGATAAGAAGAAGACGTTGACTCGACGTACTTCCTAGATCAGGAGTTTCCAATGTCGTTGCCTCCCATCATACATTCAAATTGTATTCCCTGTTTATTTTCAGTTTTGTTATTTTGTAGAATTGGAATAACAATTTGATGATAGGATTTTTAAATGTTGAAGATATTCTAAACTCACCTTTGGAGTTTTATATGTTGAATTAATGAAATTTGATTGTTTATATGTCTACTGGATTGCTTGTGATTTAATTATGCAATTACATAATTCAATAATAAACTGAGAGGGTGAATAGAATGAAAAACGATTAAATTGGGCTAACAAGAGTTAGGTGATTTAATAGAAATTAGAATTAAATCAAATCGATAAATTGTGCAAAGAAAGATCTTGCATATGTTTCCGGTAGTTTATTAGAGAACTTCAAAACTAATTGGAGTTTTGGATAGGTTATAAATTGAGAAATTGCTATGTCCATTATTTGATTAGGGTTTATAATTTAGGGATAATGGTTATAACTTGAGAGAGAGTAATAAACCCTAGGATCGTCTAGAACTAATAATCTAGTAATTCATAATCAGTTAGGTTAGCATTAAGGATAGGTAAAATTCAATTGGTAATTTCCTTAGGTTGATTCTTGGGTGTGATACAACTGTTTAGTAATATTATTTTGTGATTGATTATCAAATTGATTTGATTGATTGAATTAATTTCTCATTTTTAGTTTTGTACAATTTGAATTTTTGTATTGTTTTCTGGCCTTGAATTTTAGGATTAGATTATCCCTCCTCTTGGAATTGACACTTTAGGTACTATGCTAATGAACCATGCACTTGCAAATTATCGAGGGTTATTTATTAAAACTTCACACATCAAACACCCAATCAAGTTTTTGGCATCGTTATTAGGGAGGCGATTAGTTTAGTCCTTTAGGCTAAGGCTTTTTCACTATCTTTGTGTTAAAAAATAGAGAAAGAAGTTTTAGGCATAAAGCAGAGGCACATCAAGACATCTTAGAGTGAGAATGAGACATCTTAAGAGTTAGATGATAAGAATAAATGGAAAGAACAATGATGGAAGATAGGTATTATGTGGAGCAAGGAACTTTTGCAGACCATAATGAGACACAGGATGGTTAAGGAAGTAGCTATCCATATTAGAACATGTACATTCAGCGGTGGCAGAAACACCCAAATTTCTATTAGTCCAATAATGTAAGGACTCATTTAAGACATTAAGACCTGTCAGGATTTCAACAAGATGAGTCCAGTTCATAGGATTCTAAATTGGAAATGATCTTGGATAAGCTCATGGATGTGGAAGAGGGTCAGAGGAGACTAGAAGAGCAATTTGATCAAGTAACAGAAAAACATATCGCTTATATTCACAACCTGGAGATTTAAAAAAGACAACTTTCCCTTGAATTTTGTAAGAGAAGTGTGGAAGAATCTTTGAGCAATATAGAATTATATCAACGAGAGCAATATGAGGCTATCAAATTTAGAAATGAGGAAGAACAAAAAGAACTAGTGCAAGACCATGCTGAACCTTATCTTATACAAGACCAAGAGATGAAGAAAGAGGATGAAGGAAAAGACAAAAACCCTCATATTATCTATTAGATCTTGGTATACCATGCTTGAACATCAAAAAATCTTAGGTAGATGTCCATGAAAGGAACCTTATCCTTCGAATTAATGATGACCAAGCGACATTCAACATGAATGATGTATTTAATAATCCGAAAGATAGTGGCTCATTCAGGATAATTGATGTGATCGAATCTTCTGAAGATAAAAGGACAAAGAACAAATGACAACATACATTGAGTTTGAAGAAGCTATGAAAGTCTCTATTCGTGAAGTGAAAGAAACAAAGGAGACGAAGGTGATTAAGGAAGAGAGAGAGCAACTCACCTTTTTATAAGACAAACTGTTGGATTCGATGGAAGATTCAGGGAGTATTTTTTTTCTATTTTATTGGTAGTTTGTTAGTAAAAAGGACATTACTGAGACTAATTGGTCTTGTCAACTTTATCAATATTGTCCTTTTGTAGCTTGTGAGATGTTAAATGAAAATGGTGGAAGCAAGCTAATCATAATTGATCCCGGCTAAGTCCTTAATGAAAGAATTACACTGAGCTACCGACGATAAAAGAAGCGTTGTATGGGAGGCAACCCATGGAATGTTAATTCCATGATTATTTCCTTTGATTTTTAAATAGTTGAATTATGTAGTTAGGTTGTTTTGTTTCGAAAAAAAATTAGGAAAGGATAAGATTTCGATATGAATTAGATGATCAAGGAAGTAAGCAAAAGAGAGGGGAAAGAGCTATAAAGAGTTAGAAGTGATTTAGGGAAACTGTAGAAGGACAAAAGAAGAAAAATTAGAAATTGTGGAAATATTGCAAGCCACGATCGTGGCTTACGGTAAGGTAAAATACTCCATGCGAATTTCATCTATGTTTTACCATTTTACCCTTCCTTCACCAATATATTCATGTCACACTTCATTTTTTCATTCCCTTTTATTTTAACTTTATCTCTTTAAGTTAAAATCTTTAGACACTCTCACTTCTCTCCAAATTCCAAACTTCCAGTCTCTTACAACTTTTACATATTTTAAATCCATTATGCATCACATTGAGCAGTCAACAGAGTGTAACCAATCGTTGGGAAGAAATCAAGCATCGGGCCATGAAAAAAGAGACAGAGAATCTAATTATGGAGCACCTTTCCTGATCTTCTTAGATGAGGAAGGTAACCGCTTTCACTCTCTTCACAATAAGCAAATTATGGTTCCCAAGTATTTTCATTTTGAGATATTAGATGGACTAAAATTGAGAGACATGGTCGAAAATTTAGCAGATAGAATTCAATGAGGATTTATTCAATTTCAATACCCAGTTTATGAAGAACTTACCTTCGAATTCTTTACATCCCTTTAGTTTGATCCAATAAACTTGGTGAATTATGGTTTAGGTTACAGGGATAACCTTATGAGCTTAATTATGAGACTTTGTATGAAATTTGTGGTTTCCCCGAATCATTCATAGTGGATCAGCACGATGATTTCCATGTCACCCCTTACTGAACTAAACTAGCTGGGTTTAAGCATTTTTCCACTAAGAATACACATAACAACATCATCAAAAGCCACAAACACTTGTTGCTGCACAAATTTATGTGTCAAATTGTTTTTGACGAAACAGAAACCAATAAGTATTCGATAAATGAATTTTTCCTGTTGTGGTGTATCGACCATAGCATTCTAGTTTGCATAACCACCCACATCCTAATGCTATTATTTCCACTCATCGTAAGAGGAGTAATAACTTAGGAAGGAGGGTTACATGGTTTCGACCATAGCTGATTACTATGGAGTTGAGGGAAACGGATTCATAGTCTACTGTCCTGAATTCATGAACCATTATAATCTGTGGTGAGAAGAAATCTTGAAGTCTCATAATATGGAACTTCGGGATATTAATTTAAAGACACATGTTAAGATCAGGACCAGTTAAGCGAGTTCAAGTGCTCAATAGCCACAATAAGATGATTCAACCAACGGGGAGTTCGAGGAGGAAGAAGAAACAAAAAAACTTGGATATAAGAAAGTGCTTAATACAATCTCCGCCAATGCCAAAGTAATTATAGATACACTTGCGGAGAAATCTAGAAGAATGAAGGAGATGGCCCAAACACAACGACGTCAGATCCGGGATATGTGTTGTATCCATCATTACTTCGAGGCTCAAAACACCCAATTGCCACCTCCGAGACCATCCCTGCCTCCATCACTATGAGACTTTGTTTCTAATCCTTTTCTTTTTAAGTTAGTCTTTATTTTTGTTGTTGTTTTATTTTATTTTATGTTTCTTCTTTCCATTTGTGTATTTTTGTCTCCTTCTCGCATTAAGGACAATGTGTTTATCAAGTGTGGGGAGGCTTATATGTTTTGCTTTGAGTGTGAATGTTTCATATTGTATGATAGTTTGTTAGGTTGAATTTTGTGAATTGTGTGAATGTGTCAATAGCTTAGATGGATTGAAATTGATTTAATTTTAAACAAAGTCTATCAGGTTGTAAAGAGTCATTAGCTCACGAAATTAATGAAATGAGTTCTTTGGATAAATATGCAAGTTAATTAGGATTTAGGATGAGTATTTTGCCCTTAAAATTGTCACATTCATTCATAATTTTAGGTCTTTCGACTAAAGTAGCTTTGTTAGTATTTTTTTTTCATGAAAACAAGTAGCTAAAGCAACAAGGTAGGAAATAAAAAATAAAAAATAAAAAAGTGTATGTTTGTTAATTTTAAATAAATAATTATTCCACTTGCCTTCGGTTTATAAATAAAGCTAGTAGTTAATTGAAAATATGATGTAGCTAAGTAATCGGATCGACGAGCATCATAAATGTGTGCCTCTATGTCAAAAAGCTATAATGATGATTCAACCAAGTAGTTTAATAAAAATATGACTTAGTCGAGTAATCAGATCAACATTCATCACCAATGTTTGCCTCCGACTAAGAGACTAGGTCCATGTCCACAAAAAATTAAATAATTTTTTTTTGAAAACCTACCGAACTTTTAAATAGTTTGACTTTTCATGAAAATGTACTTAGGAGTAGTTACAGAGTTTGAATGACCAAGGAATTGTTAATGTGTGTGTATAATTAAAAAGGGTGTGTAACTTGACATTTGAGTTTTGATTAATATATATGTTTAGTCTGGAGCTCCTTGATGCGAATTTTGCATATTAAGGATTTGAAATAACTTGAATGGTGGTGTTTAAAGTTAAATTTATTTCACGAAGTTAAAGTCGTTGTCTCATTATTGCATTGTGTGCTTTGTGATTTTGTGTGTTTGTTATTTGGTTTGCTTGGGGACAAGGCAAACATTTAAGTGTGAGGATATTGATAAGTGTAAATTGCATCATGTTTTAAGGCTTAGTTTGATATGTATTTAGTTATTAATTCATTCATTTAATATGTGTTTAAGTTAGAATTATGTTAGTTTGTTAATTATTTGTGTTTAAGTGTTTTTATGGGTTAGTACAAGTCTTTGAGCTTAAATATAATGTTTTTGAGGTACCTTGACATATTTGTTAGTGTTTTAGGGTCAACATCAAAGAACGAAGAAGTTTCAGAGACATTCAGGTTGAAACAATGACCCACGATTGTGACATAAAAGGACACGATCATGACAGAAACCTAGGACATGGCCCATGATTATGACCTACATGCCACTATCATGATAAAAGGCTCAGATGTGGTCCATAATTGTGGCCTACGTCAAGTAGATGTGCAGACACTCAAAAATGTCAAGCTTTAAGGATTTTTAGACCTTTTAGACCCTTGAAAAACCCTAGGGCTGCTTAATATATAAAGGATATTTAAAGAACAAGACAAAGAGGCAGAAGGGAGCTTTTGCATAAACCAAATTTGGAGAAACCCTAGAGAGAATTCATCGAGAGATCGAGAAAGAGAAGAAGGAAGAGAGAAGAGGGGAGGAAGCTGAATCGATGTGCTTCCCAGATAATGAGTTTCCCAACGTTGCTGCCTCCCATCATCCATTTAGATCGTATGTCTTGTTTATTTTCAGTTTTATTATTGTATAGAATTGGAATAATAGTCTGATGGTAGGATTTTTGAATGTTAAAGATGGTCTAAACTCACCTTCAGAGTTTTATATTTTAAATTAATGGAGTTTGATTAGTTATGTGTTTATTGGATTGGTTGTGATTTAATTATGTGATTGCATAATTAGATAATAAACTAAGAGGGTAAATCAAATGAAAAACAATTAAATTGGGTTAACAAGAGTTAATTGATTGAATAGAAATTGCAATTAAATGAAACCGATAAATTGTGCGAAGAGAGATCTAGTATAAGTCTCTATAGTTTATTAGAGAACTTCAAAACTAATTTATAGTTTTAGATAGGTTATAAATTGAAAAATTGCAACCTCCTTAATCTTATTAGAGTTTATGATTTAGGGACAATGGTTATAACTCAAGAGAGAGTAATTAACCTTAGGATTGTCTAGAACCAACAATCTAGTAATTCATAATTAGTTAGGTTAGCATTAAGGATAGGTAAAATTCCCTTTCTCTCAATTGGTAATTTCCTTAGGTTGATTCTTAGGTGTGTTGTAATTGCTTAGTAATAGTATTTTTGTGATTGATTCTTAAATTAATTTGATTGATTGAATTAATTTCTTGTTTTTAGTTTCGTGCAATTTGAATTTTTGTATTGTTTTCTAACCTTAGATTTTAGGACTAGATTATCCTTCCTTGTAGGATTGACACCTTAGGCACTACGCTAATGAATCGTGCACTTTTAGATTATTGAGGGTTATTTATTAAAACTTACACACATAAAATACCTGTTCAACACTTACCATCATCCAGGGTCTATAATCAGTGACTTGCTTCCACCTTTTTCTTAACATAGGGGTTTTATAACCTATCAACAAACCACATATTGTAAGATAATCATAAGGACATAATCTATAAAAATTAATAAATCTAATTAACTACATTAATGCCCTTTTCAATGACAAAATGTTAATAAAATAAGGGATAACAAAACTCCTTGAATCTTTGGTTGATACAAGTAGTTTGTTTGTAGGAAGTGGGAACCTTTTAAATTTATGGTGGCTATTAATGATTCATTAGTAGTTTCCCTATATGGTTTCTTTACTAGTTCTTCCTCAACCGCCTTTGTCAATTCTTCTTCTTCTTTATGGACAAAGATTTTTAATTTGTCTTCTTCTTCAATTATATCTTGCCACTTCTCTACTTCTACTTCTTGGATGTAAGCTTCCTCTTCTTCTTCTTCTTCTTCTTCTTCCTCTACTGCCTCTATGATATGTTCATCATCCACTCCTACAATAGCTGTAACAGCTTAGTAACCCCAGGAGGATATACGGATGCCATATAAAACAAATCGAGACATTCCAACAATCCCTAGAAAATAAGGCAAACTTACATCACATTTCATATATCGTTGAGTTATAAACAGGACACAATATACACATTGCATTTATCAAATCAATGCCTTAAAATCAAACCCATCCTATGTTATGGTTATTGCAGTCCATTTATAGAAACTACAAAACAATGTATCGTAATATTGAATAAAACTTAAAGCTTAAGCATAAAATCTCTCAAAACATAATATGTCCTTCTTTGGCCACTGTAGTTGTCCCAGCTTTAACCCTTTTTATCAAGACCTACATGGAGGAAAAACCACCGTGCTAAGCATATAACATAGTGGGAAAATAAATAAAGCAAGATACAAGATGGCGACTACTTGCTATAGTTGTCTAACATTTACATTTAAATGAATCATGACATATCACATAACAATCTTTGATTACTCAAATCAAAGAGTAATTCGATTATCAATTGCATCATAACGGAACAAATATCAAAACACATATAGAATTGCTTGCTAATCTTTTTAGAGATGGGTAATCAAAACAAAATAGAAGATACCTATGATTGGTATCTACATAAATAGAAGAGATTTAAATCTATAAAATAGAAGACATTGTAGTGTCTAAGAACAAAAGCAGCTGCAGACCCTTCTAGGTATGCCTATTTACCCATAACTAGGACTTGACAAGTTAAAGTAAATCATATCACATTTTGGAGCCATATACAAGAGAAATAATGCATAACATATGAAGTTATTCCTTATGCTCAAATTGAAAGTGTTCATTCATGCCCCATAGAACTTAATATGCCTTATGAATATAATTCTTTGCAATAACGCATCAATGAAAGCATTTAAGTAATTACACATTATAAGCATGAGTCTCATATTACCTTAATAAATAGATTTGCAAAGTTACAGCGATATCTGAAAGAGTTTTGGAGGAGATTCAGTGGCATTTGGGTAAGGTAAATATCATGTTTGGGCTAAAAAATGGGGGTGATGCACGGTTGTACCCACTTTCCAGCTTTTCACAAGACATGTTTTCAGTTTAGTTTTGTATAGCCATCTGACATAGAAATTAAGTTTTTTAGGCAATATGCTTTTCTGAATATTACCCTATGTCTTAAATTTCTAATGACATAAAGTTAATGCAATTTGGTTCATTATTATGAGAGTTATGCCCAAAATACTACAAACTATTCTCAAATAGGGACAACAACCAGAACTCAACTGCAAGACAAATTTCAAAACCCTTAGAGATAGAATTCAAATTCAATTCCTTCATAAAAGTTGTAGAAATATGTTTTTAGTTTAATCTTAAATTAAAATGATCCCATTTGGATATCTACAGGTCAAGATATGGCTAAAATACTGATGTCTATTCAATAGGACCACCCCAATTAACTCACTTCTATCTTATTATGCAAAAGTAACGTGAAAGACACATGCAAATGAACCAGAAACATCCCTTTTTCATCTAAGATACTTCTCTTAAAAAAAATCCTCATGTTACACTAAAAAAAACTAGTAAGATATCAAAATTTCCATATCTTTGAAAGTAGTGTTTCAAAACCATTACTCTTTACTCCAATTGCTTGCCTTCTTTGGTCTTCTTCTCCTCTACACATAACATACCCATTAACTGCTCATTTACAACAATCACGGATGCATAACAGAACCTTAGCTGAAGAGAAAATGAGAAAGGAGCTAAATATCACACCAAAACTTGCTATTAACATACCTTAACTTCAAAAGCACAAAAGGATTTAACAAGATGGTGGATAGAGAGAAAAAAGCTTAATCTTGTATAGATTTATGTGTTTGTTTGACCCTTTCCTTCATCATCTGCATATTTTTAGCCCAAGGTACAAATGGTTGACATGCCATTTGCCACATGGTTAAGTGTTATGGGGTGGGACATATGATAAATGGTTCCATCCTATTGGTTTCTACTTTTCACCTTTCATTAATAACAAAAATGACCATAACTTTGTCTTATTCTAAGAGATTGCATTCCATCTGAATACATTTAGCAATTGAGTCCATAATTACTGTATATTTATGTATATATAACACAATTAACATAAATTACTGAAATACCCTTAAAACTAAACACTCACTTTCCTAATCGTTAATACTCATTACATATACTTTGATGGATAAGAAACATTCCTACTATGGTATAGTTTGGGGCCTCACAACATCAGTTACCTCTTCGCCTTCTTGAGATTCAACTTCATTTATGAAATTGAGCTTCTTCTTTTCTTCACTATAAGACTTTAGTAAGCTCAGATAGTACGACGTATTATGCTTAATATATTTAGGTGAAGTTATTTTCTCTTTAAATTCATACCAGCTAGCTTTACTCTTGGCAAGGTATTCCATTATTTTATTTGTAATACCTTGTTCTTAATGCTCTTATTGTACATATTAATCGAATTAATTGCATTAATGCCCTTTTCAATGAAAAAATGTTAATAAATTATTGAATACTCCATCCTTCCATTGTGAGTTGTGGCTATAGCGATGAATTATAAATCCTATCAATAAGTCACAAAGTTAAAGTCAAAGTAGAGAAGTTCAAAAGATAATTAAATGACTAAGTCAACAATAAAATAAAAGAAAAGAAAAATATAATCAAGCAAAATAAAATAGATAAAAATAACATTTTATTGTACATATTAATCTATGTTTTCCTAATATTACTATCCCCAGTAATGGTGCCAGAAACTTTATTGAACTTAGGGTTAAGGTCAATATTAATTTTACCATAAGAGCATATAATAGTTTTAGCTAGCACATGCAAGTATGAGTCGATTCCACAAAGACGATAATTACTAAGAATTACCTTTTTTCTATTATTTAGCCTAAGAATCATATTTTTTATTTTTAATTAAAAATAAAGCTAAAAAAATAAACTAAATTAAGATTAAACAATTCTGAACTCATGATAAGTAAAATACAAAGAAAAATAAATATCAAATAATACTGTCTAGTTGATGAATCCCCCTAAATATCCTTGAATTATTAACCTTTTATCATGTAATCATATTATTTATTACTGGACCATGGATGTTCCTACTTGACGTAATAACTCTCGTAAGTTTATTAACAATTGATCTCTCAGATGATTAACATAAATATTTCTAGTTTAAACCCCTAGAATTGTATTATCGATTTAAGAATTTCACTATTAGGTTTGACCCTAATTTAGAGGATTTATGTTGGCCTATCTCTAGGTTTGTATGAAACTTCTTCCAATTATGGTAGATTCATTCATACAAAAGGATTTCTCAATCTCAATCATATGAAATCAAATCATGCACTAACATTTCAGATATATTAGAACAAGAATAAAATGTATAATTGAATCATAATAAATCAATCGATATAATTGCTTTGAATAAAAGATTTAAACATATTATAATTATCCCAAATGAAGCTTGATCTCACCTAGACACTAAAAACATTTAGTTATTAATTATAGAAAATGAAATTAAAGATAAACATGAAAAAACTAATCAAAAACAGAGAAATCATAATTCCGAATCTCCTTCTCTCTTCTATTGAATCTTTTTGCAATTTTAGACTTGATGTAGCTATCTACTGGATCTTTTGATGTATTCTTCCCAATTTTCTTGTCCTTTTATCAAAATCATTGCCTCTCTAGGTTTCTTACGTCTTAAACCTTATGCAAAACTCATCTTCCTTTGTTGCCTCCATTCACATCCTTCTATAGTAAAAATTAGGGTTCTTGGGACATACACGATCGCTTACACAGCTGTGTAAGTGACCTTGTAGCATCAAAAATAACTAAAATTGTGACTTTTCATCTTTATGAAGGCTTACAAGGGCACACACATGTTTATATAAGTCTAAGTTGCTTCAAATAATCGTTTTATGCCACAGTTTTATTCAAATTCTTCTCCTCTTTATTCATGACAATGATCACCTATAAATGCACTTTGAACAAACTAAGTACCAAATTTACAACAAAAATATAAAATATCAGAAAAACATGAAATATTGGTGTATAGCTATATTCAAATATGCACCGATCAGTAATCCTATATCCTTTTAAGATAATAATTTTTAAGTTGGGTATAAGCGTCTCATCTGAACTCCAATTAAGATGATTTAAGATTGTATGAAAAACTTTGAAAGAGCTATAAAACCTTTAATTTTTTAGATTTTTTGGCAATATGAATGATATGGTTGAAAAATATGGCTATATCTTAGTATGCATTAGATAAGTAGATTTACGAAGGATACAGTGCGGGACATTAGATTTTTTTGGCAATATGAATGATATGATTGAAAAATATGGCTATATCTTAGTGTGCATTAGATAAGTAGATTTACGAAGGATATAGTGCGGGACACCAATATGCCTAGAACATGTTTTTCATTTTTTAAAAGATATTCAAGATAAAAAAGCTTTAAACCACTTCCTAATTTTTTTTATAGCTCCTTAAATTTTCTTAATTAGAGTTTAGAAGAGAAAGTTAAGCCCAATTTAAGAAGCATATATAAATCAGATAGTGAACAAGTTAGACATAAATTAGTTTTGTATATAATTAATATAAAATAATAATTTAAAATTAATAAATTAAAATCATCATATATTGATTTGTTAAGTTAAACTAAAATATTAGTAATCATTTAGAAAATTAAGTTAAGTCTAGCTAATCTAATATCAAATTTAGACAATAATTATTTAACTAGGCATAACTTTCTTATCTAAACTTTAGTTAAGATGATTTATGATTCTATTGAAAGTTTAAAAAGATTTCTAAAACTTTTTTGTTGTGTTTTTTTTTGAAGTTGTGATTGATAAGGATAGAAATATGGTTGTCTTAATCATTAAATAAACAAGTCTATAAAGGACACACCCTAAAACATTAGTGTGTCCTAGACTGTGTTGTTCATTTTAAAAAATTCAAGCCATAAATATTTTTAAACTTTCCGTAACATTTTAAATCATATCAATTAGAGTTTGGAAGAGAGAGTTGTTTATAATCTAAAAAGCATTGTCTATATGTGATATTGGACAAGTTAGAGTTAATTTAATTTTTGTATATAATTAATAATATTATTATTTGATATAAAAAATTTAAATTTGACCAATTTAAATTATAGTAGAATGATTTATTAAATTAAAAAATATTTTTAATTACATCCAATTTGGGTAATGATTGTTAAATTGGATATAATTTTTTTCTTCCAAACTGATTAACATAATTAAAGATTCCATAAAAATGCATTGGATAAGTTAGATTAAATTTAGTTTCATATATTATTAAACCAAGGAAGGCTCCAATTGATGTTTTGATGATAAAAAATATAATTACTGCTAATGTGTTTATTATTTTGATAAGGAGTAATATTAGAACAAAATGAAGGCATAAACTTAAAAAGATAATGCATGAAGTTGATAAGGAGAAGTTGAAGTTTGTAATTGATGAAATGAAGATCAAAACAAGAAAAAATAAGAACAAGGCTCATCAAGGTCATTTCACATATTGTATTATTATTTGCAAGTTCACTTTGTTAATTTGATGATCCAAAAGTCACACTGTGCACAATCATTTTATCTTACGTTATTGTATGAGTATTTACATTCATCAAGAGACATTGAAGCTTTTGATTTTAATATAAAAGCCTTTTGATCTTTCAAACAATCATTGGAAAATATTTTAGGAAAATTTTTTAATCATATTTGGATTAAAAAAATTGGTTTTGACCATTTGAAGTTGTTAAATATATTTTTCGTGTGATTAGTCAACCTATATGGGTTAGTGGTCAACTAATATAGGTTAAAGTTGTCATATTTGATGTAATAAGAGTTTGTACCAATATTGGGTGATGCACTGGTGGACTAATAAGCCATATTAGTTAACCAATGTTCTGACAACTAGTGAATCTAGTGTTATAAATATATACTAGTCGACTAGTATGCTATACTGGTCAACTAGTGTATCAGATATAGTTGTTGTAAGGACTAGTTTTTGACTTCAATAGCTATTTTGGGTCCTAAATTATTATCAGTAGGTATTTTCTTATTATTTTTGGCATCAAGAAGGTTTTTGATATTGTATACACATATTTCATAGAGTTTTTCAATCCTCTAATCATAAATGTGTCATATATGTGTGAGTGGGCCATTTTAGAGTTATCAAGTGTAAGTTATTTTTTATTTGTAATACTTTGTTGGGGTATTGAATATTGTACTTGGGGTTAATATAAGTGGTATTGAGGTTGCTCTTCACCTTAGAAGAAGATTGTAAGAAGGGTGGGGTTCTTCTTTATTGAAAATGATTATGTGAAGATTATTCTTTTCCTTGAAAGAATATAGTGGAATTCCAATAAGAGTCATAGGAGTAGACATAGGAAAGGGTTGTTTTCCAAACCATTATAAATCAATTTTCACTCTCTCTTCCCTATCCTCTTTAAATTTATTGCTCAAATTTTTGATTAATTTATGTTAAGTAATGTTTCATCCTTATTTATATTGATTGTTATTAATTGAGTACATTGGTCAAAAAATTTATTGAATTTTATAAAACCCAATTTACCCCCTTGTAGGAACCATTAGGGACTAACAAGATGTATTAGAGTGGTTTTATTAGTCTTGTATTTCTAGTGAAATCCTACAGTAAAGATCATAATAGTATAGTTAGGATCATCATCATCATCATTCAACCAAAAGGGACAAAGCATTAAAATACTACCTTTCTTTAATGGAAATAATTATATTGGTAAGCTGGGATGAGATTCTTTTTAATGGACAAAAGTGTAGATTTATGGGAATAGTCTTTAATGGACCCTTTAGTCTTATAAAAATTGTAGATAACAAAAAGGTACCCAAACTAAAGGAAGAATGGGAACTGTAAGATAAGAGATTGGTATCCTTAAGTAGTAGGACCATACACATCCTATTTTTTGCTTTAAGAATAAATGAATTTAATAGGTCTTTAAGTGTGACAATGTGTATGGAATTTGGCATTTAATAAAAATTAATTATGAGGGTATAAATCCATTTAAGGAGAGTAAATTAAGCATGCTAACACATCAATATAAATTGTTTTAAATGACGCATGATTAAAGCATCTCTAACATGTATAATAGATTCATTGATATTACTAATGCTCTCAACGGTTTAGAAAAGGCCTATAATAATGTTGAATTAATAAAAAAAAGTTGCTTAGGTTACTTCCAAAGACATAGCAAGCCAAAATAAGCAATATAAGAAGCCAATGATCTAACAACACTACTCTTAGAGGAACTTATTTGATCTCTCCTCATGGAAGAAATAAAGCTCCAATAGAAATAAGAAGATACAACACTTTAAAAGAAAAATAATTTAGCATTTGAAACATCAAAAGAAGAATCAAGCAAAGAGGATGAAACATAAACTAGTGAAAGTGAAAAATAAGACATTATCTTACTCACTAGAAAATACAAGAAGTTTTAAATAAGAAATTCTCTAAAAGAAAGGACTTCGAGAACGGTAAAAATGCTTTAGAACATAAATCATCTAATATTAATTTCTTTGAATGTAGAAAATCCATCCATATAAAGTCTCAATGTCCTTAACTTAAAGATAACAAGAAATATAAGATAAAAATATAAGGAGAAGAAAGACATGAAGAAATCACTAAAAGCATCAACTTGTGATGACACAAGTGAATATGAAAGTGAGCATTCGAAAGAAGAGATAGCTCATATATGCTTTACCACTATAGATAATGATGAGGTAACATCCAACCCTAATTCTTACAATGATGATAGTGCTGTTAATTTGACATATGATGAATTATTAAAAAGCTTAGAAATCATCTGTAAGAAAAGGAAAACATTTTCTTCCAAATTGGAGGAATTTCAAAAAGAGTTGGATGCAGTCATCAGTGAATAAGAAAAGATGAAAGGCGAAAAACATAGCATTAAAGCAAAAGATGTGATTATTAATGATAATTATGACTTAGATGAATTAAGGCGTGAAATGAAACACTGAAAAAGGAAGTAGATTCCATTAAGGAGGCTTTGTCCAAGTTTATTAAAGGAAGTGAAAAACCAGAAAGCTTGTTACGAGCCCAAAAGAATTCTAATAATAGGCATGAAATTGGATATAATTGTGAGAGTGCTTCTAACGCTAAAACTACTTTTTTCAAGGAAAAATATTTGCATGGTAAAGATCCATTCCTAAGATGAAAAATGAGCATAGAGCATCTATGTCTAAGTATACTTGTTTCACGAGCCCATCCTTAGACCATGATTGATGCTAAAGGAGTAGTAAACTCAAGTTTTACTGGACCGTTAGAAAGCCTAAAATACCATCAAATCCTTATATCTATAATAAATATAAAATTTCAAAATTTCAAGATAAAAAGAGACCTAAAAAGAAAATCCTACAAAATAGTTAAGGGGAGTCAAACCTAATTGATTGAATTAATACTATAGTTATGTTATGCATTCCTTAGGATTTCAAATGATCCATACATATTTATAATGTATTATACTTATAAGTGAAATTTCATAACATAACAATTTTATTTATAAATATGCATGCATTTCCCATATCAATATCATGTCACATAATTATTACAATCACAAATAAAAAATAATTGTGGAGGATTGACTACTAAACCTATAACATACCTCTTACCCACATATTATAGCCATAAGGCCTCTCTTGTTCCATACGAGTCATTTGGTCCAATTTAGTAGACTATTGTCAAAGATCTATACTTAACTGAACTGCCACTACCTCACTACGACATGATTGCAGTCTAAGAGCAAGTCAACCGAACCACCGCAATCATGCTACCTCTCATGTACCATATATTGGTTGGTGTTCTAAAGCTCTACTGAATTGCCCCAAACATGTCATATCTCAATCAATAGACCTAGTACTAACCCAAATCTATACCCAAATAATGACTCACTGTGAGCAAAACTAGTGAGACCCACCAGATATCTCATACTATAACAATTCTCCATATCATCACATATCAAAGCGAGCACAATCAAAAAATGACTAAAAATAGGAGATTGGTGACTTACCTAAATAAACCAAAACTTCCAGTTGTGATTCCTTGAAATCTGAGCTGTTTTTGAAGAAAAATTTAAGGGGTTTTGTATAATATCCTGAGAGCTTTTTATAGAGCCCTAGATCATCGAAGTGGTGGTCAGATGGTGAAAGGTATGAGTGTTAGAAGTTGGGAGTAAATAGTAACCTACAGAGAAAAGAGTTTATGAGAGAAATGAACTTACGCTTTCTTAAGCTCAACTTATACTTTTATAGGTTTTTCTCCTTATTGGTCCATTATATGTATTTAACAAAAATTTGGATCATTATAACATGCATATAACACATCTCCTAGGGATCAAGTTAATAATAAACATCATGCCTTCATATATAGCTCATAACCTAAGCATATTTTTCAGTACTCTCAAGGAAAGAATAGATATAATTTTTATGATAACATGAAAGCAAATTTTGTTGTCAATTAATGATAACAAAATATGTTAAAAAACTATTTTGTTAAAAATTTGATACTTTAATTTGAATTTTAAAAATGATTCCTTAAGCTATCCTGTTAATTGATCGACCAATATCTACTAGTGGTTGACAAATATACCTTTTCCCTTTTATTCCATTGAATTTGTATCATAATTAGGAATGTCAAAATCTGCCTTTTGGCCTAGGTTGGGAAGGCCATAGGCTGACCATGGTAGGCCCAACTGGGCCACATTTCAAGGTCAACTATTACTTCAAAAATGACATAGTGGGTTGGGATGGGCTGGTCTGCCTATGGCTCATCAAGCCACAGGCCAGGCCACAAGCCATGCGAGCTTGGGGTCAAGTTGGCTTATGGCCAGGCCGAGCTGGGCTAGGAGTAGCACAGGCCCGACCCATCCAATTGACATATCTAACCATAATTGGTCAATAAGTTTGGACGTGCACACATAAAGGTTTACCAATAAAGGTGTATGGTGAACTGGTCTTCACAATTGAAGCATTATTTATCTTCTTTTCTTATACTTTTAATTTTAGTTCTTCATATGCTCCAAAACTCCAAACAATTCCCTCTTTTCCTTGAAAAATATCATCCCTTATTACATCAAAATATTATTGAATTGTACTAAATTGAAAACTTGTCATTTTTAACTTCATAATTAGAATTTTAAAACGTTTTCTTAATTAAGGATTATAATTTAAAATTGACGCCTTCATAGCTAAATTGTGTAAAAGGAGTTTAGGTTGTTTTCCTTTCAATTATATCACTACGTGTTTAATTATATTCAATTTTGATATTTTTGGAACTGTTTCATATTTCTATTTAGGGACCGTCAAAATTATATAACCTTTTTATGAAATTGTTGGATATTGCAATTATGTTTTATTCGTTATAATTGCAACCATTAATTTTATGAAAACTTACCTTTGGTGTTTTTAATTGAAATTTTCAACTTAGGAATTATACCAAAATTAAGGAATTTTCAAATTAGAAGCAATTAGGGATATCTTTATGAAAATTGACCTTTTGTTTTGACTCTTTAACTATTCAATAGCACTCTCTGATGAGAAAGTGTGGAAATCTTGATCAAATTAATCTTTTTAACCAAGTTAGTTTGATGCATGAAACATTACATTGTCTATTTTTGGATTTCTTTCTAATGATTCCAAAAAGGTGGAGAAAGTTTAGTGATATTCGATATAATGGTGTGATAAGGGGAGTGATTGTTTGATCATCCTTATATTTCTTGTATCTTGCATTTTATATGATATGCTTGAGTAAAATTATCTTGTCTTCATGTATATTTCTTTATCATGTGTTGTTGATATTGAATTATGATCTGTTCATGAATGAATGGGGAACTAATCATTTTTTGATAGTAGCTTGTGTGCTTAACTTCATTATTATTCTCTAATATCACAAATGTTTTGTCATCATCAAGAAGTGGGAGATTGTTGAACCAAGGATGGTTCCAATTGATGTTTTGATGATAATGAAACATAATTACCACTAGTATTTTATTATTTTGATAAAAACAAAATTATAACAAAATGAAGTCATAAACTTAAGAAGCTAGTTTATGACGTTTATAAAGGGAACTTAAAGTTTGTAACTGGTGAAATGAAGATCGAAACAAGAACAAAAGGAGTCTAAGGCTGGTCAAGGTCATTTTGCATATTGTATTATTATTTGTAAGCTCACTTTTTTAATTTGATGATCCAAAAGGATCACCATGAATAATCATTTCATCTTACTTTATTGTATGAGTATTTATATTCATCAAGAGTCATTGAAGCTTTTGATTTTAATATAAAATCCTCTTAATCTTTCAAATAATTTTTGTGGAAAATTTTAGGAAGTATTTTAATCATATTTGGATTAAACAAATTGGTTTTGAGCCTTTGAAGTTATTATTAAACTCATGTGGGTGATTAGTTGACTTATATAGGATAGTGATCGACAAATATATGTTAAAGTTATTAAATTTTATGTACCAAGAGTTTGTAGCAATATTGGTTGATGTATTGCTTAACCAATATGCCATATTGGTCAATCAATGTTCTAACAGCTAGTAAATCTGGTGCATTAACCAATGAATCAGACATAGTCACTATAACGGCTAGTTCTGGGCTCCAATTACTATTTTGGGTCCTAAAATTCTTAAGTAGTTGTTTTCTTATCGATTTTAGCATGAAGAACGTTTTACGTACTATTGGCACACATTTAAAAGATCAATCATTTGAGCATCATTGTGTCATATTTGTTGCAATGAGTCATTTTTGAGTTATCAAGTGAAAAATATTTTTTATTTTAAATACCTTTTTGGGCTATTGAATATTATACTTAGGGGGTGATTCAAGTGGTATTGAGTTTGCTCTTTACATTGCAAGAATATTGTAAGAAGGTTCCTTTTTACCAAAAAAATATTAAACAAAGGTTATTCTTCACCTTGAAAGAAGAATTATAATGGAATTCCAAGAAGAGTTTTAGGAGTGGACATAGGCAAGTATTATTTACCGAACCACTATAAATTGGTTTGCACTCTCTCTTCTCCATGCTTTTTAATTTATTGATCAATTATTTGATTAGTTTATATTAAGTAATTTTCTCGTCCTTCTTTATATTGATTGTTATTAATTAAGTATATTGGTTAGAAACGTTTTTGAATCTTATAAACACCCGATTCAACCCCCTTTTAGGCGCCATTAAGGACTAACATATATAATTAAAAATAATTTATTTTTATTCAACAAAATAGTTTGCCATAATTTTCACCTAAAATGTTGAGTTGATACAAATATAATTAAGAAAACCTGCCTTAAAAAAAGATGTTTCTTTAAAATACCATCTATAAGCATAGTTTGGCAAATAGACATATGCAAAATTGTGTTCATTAAGAAACACGTACATCAGCATGGTTTGTGATATAATTATGTACTTAACCATATCCTATAAAAAAACTTTCATGAAGACAAGAAAAAACCATATCATGTGAAAACATTATTTCATATGACTCTTTTTTCTATAAAAGTGTGGTACTATTTACATTGAGTAATGGTTAGTTAATGTTATTATTTGTATATAATTATAGTAAGGTTTGTACTCGAATAAGATATTTATGTATTATAGTAAAGATTTAAATGTTTGTTTACTGTAATGGTACTTCAGTATTGAGGTGTGTATTATTTGTAAAGAGTGATGGTATTTTTGTATTGAATCATGTTTTTTTAAATAAAAATTATATGTGGCATTCACATATTAAAGTAAAAATGACACTTATTTAGTTATTGCAATGATAATTTTTGATAAAATTGTGGTGTTGATTGTAAGGGCTGATGCTATTTTTTAATATAATCATGATTTTATTCATACTTAGACATAGTATTTACTTATTAAACTAAAGTTGACACTTAATTTTTTACTGTGATGAAAATTGTTGTATAGAGTTGTGGTATTGTTTTAAAGAGTAATTGTATTTTTTGTATAGGACAATTGTATTGTTTAAAGTCAGATTATATCTTTAAATATTAAAGTAAAGGTGGTATTAATTTGTTAAGTGAGGTGGTATTTTTTGTATAGAAGCATGGTATTAAGATTAGCGATATTTTTTGTATAGAATCATAGTGTTATTTTTTGCTCAAAAGTTGTATTTACGTGTAAAAGAAAATTTGTTATATTAAAAGTTGTATTTAAGTCTAAAAGAAAATTTGTACTTATTTGTTTATTATAATGTTAATTTTTTGTATCAAGATGGGGTATTATTTATAAAAAGCAAGTGTATTTTTATGGAATCATGGCACTGTTTATACTCAAATGTGGTATTTATATATTAAAGTAAAGATGCTAAATTTTTGTTTAGTGTGATAGTATTTTTGTATAGAAACATGGTATTTTCGTGAGGAAAGATGATATGTTTTTTATAAAATCAAGACATTGTTTATACTTAAATATGGTGATTACATATTAAACTAAAGATGGTGCTTATTTATTTACCATTGCAAATTTTTTCATATAGAGTTATGGTATTACTTGTAAAGAGTGATAACATATTTTTTTTAGAAACAGGGTAATATTTGTATTCAGTTGAGTTATAAATTAAAGAAAATAGTGGTACTTATTTATTTATTGTGAGGGTGTTTTTAGTATAGAAACATGGCATTGTTTGTAAGGAGTGACAATAATGTTTCTATAAAGTTATGAGACTATTTTAAATAAAATGTGGTATTTATATATCAAAATAAAATTGGTAATTATTTGTTTAATTTGATGATATGTAATGTGTGGAGGCATGATATTGTTTGTAAATAGTTATGGTATTTTTTCTATGGAATTATGGTATTGTTTAAACTCAAATTTCGTATTTACATATTTAAATAAAGGTAGTATTGACTTATTTAAGTGATGATACTTTTCGTATAGAGACATAATCTTGTTTTTAAAGAGCGATGACATTTTTTGTATGCTATCATGATATTATTTGTATTTAGATTCGGTATTTTCATATTAAAGTGAAGTTGACATTTATTTTATTTATTGTGATGATTTTTTTGTTGTATAGAAAGGTAGTATTGTTTGTAAAATAGATGGTATTTTTTTGTATGGAATCATGTTATTATTTGTACTCAAATATGGTATTCACATATTAAAGTAAAAGAGGAAATTATTTGTTTATTATGATGTTATTTTTTGATAGAGACACGACATTATTTATAAGGAGTAACCATATTGTTTCTATGGAATTGTGGTACCGTTTATACTTAAATTTGATATTTATACATGAAAGTACAACTGGTAATTATTTGTTTACTATAGTGATATTTTTGTTTTGAAAGGAATTATTTCATATAATGGTATTATTTGGAATTATATATGGAATTTACATGTTAAAAAGAGGTAGTTACTTGATAATATTTTTGGTATAAAGGCGCGATATTTTTGTAAATAGTGATGGAGTTTTTTATGGAATGATAGTGTTATTTTTAATTATATATGGAATTTACAAGTTAAAGTAAAAGGGGGTTCTTATTTGCTTATTGTGATGATATTTTTCGTATAAATCTGTGGTATTGTTTCTGTGAAATTACATTGTTATTTTAGTATGAAGTGTTATTTATATAACAAAGTAAATTTGGTAATTTTTTTTGTTACTATAATGATGTTTTTTGTATAGAGGCATGGTATTGTTATAAATAGTGATAGTATTTTTCTATGGAATCATGGTATTATTTGTACTCAAATGTCGTGTCTATATATTAAAGTAAATGTGATATTTATTTATTTACTATAATGAAAGTTTTTCGTATAGATGCATGGTGTTCTGTGTAAGGAGTAACGATACTTTTTATATGGAATCATAATACTGTTTGTACTTAAATGTGCTATTTATATATTAAAGGAAATTTGGTATCTCTAAAGGAAATTTGGTATTTATTTATCTCCTATGATATTTTTTTAATAGAAATATGGTAGTGTTTGTAAGTAGAGATTTTATTTTTTATTGGAATCATGGTATTGTTTGTACTTAGAAGTAATATTTAAATATTAAAGTAAAAGAGGTATATATTTACACATTGTAATGGTAAATTTTGTATAGAGATGTGGCATGGTTTGTCAGGAGTGACAATATTATTTATGTGGAATTATGACATTTTTTATGATTAGATGTGGTATGTACAAATCAAAATAAAGCTAGTACTTATTTTTTTTACTATGATTGTATTTTTGTTTAGTTGCGTGGCATTGTTTGTAAAGAGTGATGGTATTTTTTGAATGAAATCATCATATAGTTTGTACTCATATGTGGTATTATTATATTATGATAAAGGTCATACTTATTTTTTTATTATTGTGGTATTTTTTGTATAGAAGCATAAAATTGTTTGTAAAGAGTGAGGGTGTTGTTTGGATGAAATCATAGTATTGTTTTTACTCAAACACGATATATCCATATTAAAGTAAAAGTGGCACTTATTTATTTATTTTAATGGTTTTTTTTATAGAGAACTGATATTGCTTTTAAAGTGTGATTTTATCATTTGTTTCTAATCGTGATATTATTTGTACTCATATGTGATATCTATATGATGAAGAAATAGGTGGTACTTACTTTTTTCTTTACTGTTATGGTATTTTTAGTATAGAAGTGTGGTATTGAATGTAAAGAGTGTCGTTGTATGGAATCATGGTAATGTTTATAATTAGGTGTGGTATTTACAGATTAAAGTTGGTAGTATTTATTTATTTTGATGGTTCTTCTGAATAGAAATGTGGTATTATTTATAAAGGGAGATGTTATTTTTTGTACAAAATCATAATACTATGATGTGGAGCTCAATGGAAATTTTTAGTTTCTTTATTTTTTAGGAGTTGAATTTTATCTCTAGTAGGAAATAATAGGAGATATGGAAAACTAATTAGTATCTTTGTTTGGGTAAGATTCTGTTTCCATATTCTGTTTTAGTCTAGGTAGTATTTTATTTTCCTTTTTTATCATAAGTTCTCACTATAGAAGGAGCCCTAGTTTTCTCTCATTGTACACCATAAGATAAGAGAGAATGAAATTCATAATGTGATTATCAACTTTGGCACATTGCTGAGCCAGAGAAAAATATTATTATCTGATTTTCTTTAATAAAAATTATTATTATTGTGTGTTTATGGTTGTTGATCCTAACAAGTAGTGTCAAAGCGAGTTTAGGAAATTACGAGATTTATAGCATTTGGGGACTACAAGTTGAAAATCAAAAAGTTTAATGGGAAGGATTTTGGGTTTTAGAAAATGTAGATTGAAGACTATCTATGCTATAAAAGTCTACACCTCCCTCTCAGTTAGAAGAAGCTAGATTCCATAACAAAAGCCAAGTGGTATTTATTAGACAGGTAAGCATTAGATGTCATTCAATTAACATTGGCAAGGAATGTTGTGTTCAACGTCATTAATTAGAAGACCCTCGTAGGATTGTTGAAAGCATTAACAAACATGTATGAGAAGTCAATGGTTATTAATAAGGTATTTCTGATGCAAAGGACATTTAATCTTGAGATGGTTAATGGTACTAACATTGCTGATCATATTAATAAAGTTAATATGATTATTAGTCGATTAAGTTATGTTGAGATTTATTTTGATGATGAAGTTTAAGTATCAATTTTGTTGTCTTCTTTACCTAACACTTGGGATACTTATGCTTTTGCAATTAATACTTCCCTTAGTAAAATAAAATTAAAAATAGTTGATGTTAGGATAGAATTCTCAATAAGAGTATTCATAGTAGGGAATTACAAAAATACTTTGGGAATTTGTTGAGCACTGAGGTAAGAGAAGTAATATGTAGCAAGGTTAAAATAAATACGGCAAATCAAAATCTAAAATTTAGGGGGAGATAAAAAGCTAAAGTAATGTTTTCTATTGGCATTACAGTGATAAGGGTCATCTTAAGAGGGATTGAACGAAGACAAAGAAGAAAAATAATCAGTTATAGGAGGATAATGTTTTGGTAAAGTCACTAGAGGAAATCGAGGATGCTTTAGTTTTAATCAGTGATAACCCAGTTAAATTTTGGATTCTAGACTTTGGGGCATCATTTCATTCTTCACCATATAGAGACTTGTTTCAAATTTTAAATTTGGAAAATTCAAAAAGATATAACTTGTTGATGATAAGGAGTTAGAAATTATAAAGAAGAGGGATGCGCTGATCAAGATTTTTAGTAGGGCGAGTAGGAGCTACAAGATTTTGGTTATATTGCAAACCAAAAGAAAAATTTGATATCAGTGGGTTAGCTAGATGGTACTAGCTATAACACAACATTCAAAAAGGTTCCTGAAAGGTGGCAATATGTGCTAGGACTATAGCATGGGGCACATAAATAAGGACATTATGCTCTATTATAGAGTGCTCAAAGTATTTGTTATAACTAATGCTAACAATTTAAGGCTAAGGAACATTAGAATTGGACATGTAAATGAGAAATGGATGAATATTATAGCTTTAAAAGGAGCTCTGCTAGGTTTAAAATCAATTAATCTAGATTTATATGAGAGTTGTGTCTATAGAAAGAAACGGAAAATCAGTTTCTCAAAAGTGGGAAGAAGTTTGAAGGCAAAGAAGTTAGAACTAGTGCACACAAATGTCTAAGGAACTTCAACCGTTACATCTCTTAGAGGCTCAAGATATTATATCACTTTCATTGATGAACATAATAGGAAAGTAGAGGTTTATTTTATGAAAAATAGATTTAATATACTTGCCTTTTTTAATAGGACGAATGCTAAGCTTAAGAATCAAACTAGGAAGAAGAATAAATGCTTGAGATCTAACAATGAAGGGGAATATGACAAAATAAAATTCAAGAAGTTGTGTTGACAATTATATCAGATTCACCATGACAGTTCTTGGAAGGCTAAACAAAATTGGGTAGCTGAATGGATGAACAAAATGTTGAATGAGTTAGTGAAGAGCATAAGGGTTCGTGCGGGGTTACCAAAAATGATCTGGGTAGATGGATTTACTACAACAATATACTTGATAAATAGAGGTCCATTAGTTCTTTAATGTTTTAATTTTGAAAAAGATGTGGTTGGGAAAAGAGATATTTTTTCACACTTCATATATTGACTCTCATAAGAAAGATAAACTTAATCCTAAGGTTGTGAAATGTTTTTTTATTAGACACAATTATGATGAGTTTGATTATTGATTTTGGGATTATATAAATAGAAAACTAGTAAGACATTATTATGTGACTTTCAATTAGAGTACCATATATAAAGATAGGAATGGTACATGTTTTGATCATATAGTTGAAGTGGGAGAAAAGCCTAAAGTTTTTGGTTACAGGAAATCACAAAGGATGATATTGCAATAAAGTCTTATAAAAATCTATAAACTACTGCTAATGGGATAAAGTTAGTTACACCTTAATCGACATTTTAAAAGTACATAATTATGCCTATAGAGCTAGATTGGTACTCTCCTTCTCAATATTTTTTGTTACAAACTGATGCTAGTAATCTAGGATCCTTTAGAGAGACTATGCAGGAGAGTGGTTCTATTAAATGGGAGCAAACTATAAATAAGGAGAAGAGCTCCCTAGAGAAGAGTGACATTTTGGAATTAACTAAATTACCAAAGAGGAAGAAAACACTAGTCAATAAGTGGGTCTACAACTTAAAGTAGAATTAGATAGTAATATGAGATTTAAGGCAAGATTGATGGTTAATAGGTTCTCATAGTGAAAGGGAATAAATTATAATGAGATATTTTCTCTTGTTATGAAGCTATTTTTTTGAGTAATTTTATAGTTGAAGATTTGCATTTAGAGAAAATGGATGTGAAAATGAAAATTTTATATGGAGA
>JAOSBN010067263.1:0-13343 GCA_027563595.1 Erythroxylum suave | reverse complement strand
ATTTTTTTGAGTAATTTTATAGTTGAAGATTTGCATTTAGAGAAAATGGATGTGAAAATGAAAATTTTATATGGAGACTTAGAGGAGGATATATATATATGCAACAACCGAAGGGTTATATAGTCCTAAGAAAGGAATATTCAATATGCAAATTGAAAAAAAGTTTGTATAGGTTGAGACAAGCTTCACAACAATGGTATAAAAAGTTTGATGCCTTCAAGTGTAGCAGTGGGTTTAAAAGAAGTGAAATTGATTACTGTTGCTACTTTAAGAAGTTTAATGATGGTTTCATTATTTTACTTTTTTTTATGGATGATATATTTATTGGAAGTTTTAGTATAAAGGAGATTGGTAACTTAAAGACGAAGTTGTTTGAAATAGTTGAGATGAAAGATTTGGATATATAAATCAAATACTTGGTATGAAAATTTCTAAAGTAGATTTCGTTAAAACGATGTTAAGCCCATAAACACTTTGTTAACAAGACATTCCAAATTTTCCAAGGAGCAGTTGCCTAAAATTATAGAGGAGTGAAAATATATAACAAAGTTACCATACACTTTTACAGTTAGTGGAGTGACGTATACTATGGTTTATACTAGTATAGAGATAGCATCTACAATGGGAGCAATGAATAGGTTTATGTCAAATCTAGAAAAAGCGCATTGGGAAGTCGTAAAATGGACATTGAGTTATTTAAAAGATACTTTGAATATGGCACTTTGCTTTCGCAAAGGCAAAGTGAAAATGGAAGGATTCATTGATGTCGATTTTAGTTGGGATTTTGATGCTAATAGGAGTCCTTCAGGGTGTATCTTCACTATAGATGACTTAGTTGTGAGTTAGATGTCTAAACTCTAGAAGTATGTTTTTACGTCAACTATAGATGTAAAGTATGAAAGGGTTCATTGATTAGGTGCTTAAAGGTTACTTGAGGTGCTTAGGTAAGAAGTTGGTTTTCTTGGAGGACATAGGCAAGACACAACATGACAACAAGGTTTATAATGACAGCTAGAATGATTTATAGCTTACAAAAAAATTCATTGTTCTATTCCAGAACCAATCATAATTACAATTCGATTGAAGGAGTGTTGTGTTTAGAAAAGATTCTAAGTTTGAATAATCTAGTAGACATGCTCACTAAGTGTGTTAATGTTAGATAATCAAGGTTATATAAAACCTTAATTGACTTTTATGATTAATCATGTAGGTGTTGTTACATTAGGTGCTTAAAGGTTGTTTGAGGTGCATAGGTAAGATGTTGGTTTCTCATACTATTAGGATGTGGAGCCTAATAGGAATTTTTAGTTTCCTTGTATTGTTAAGAGTTGATTTTTATTTCTAGCAAGAAATGATAGGAGATATTGAAAGTTAATTAAAATCATAGTTTGGGTAGTATTCTATTTCTATATTCTAGTGTAATCTAAGTAGGATTCTATTTCCATATTCTATTGTAGGATTTCAATATATAAGGAGCCTTGGTATTTTGTCATTGTACATCATAAGACAAGAGAGAATAGAATTCCTAATGTGAATGTGGACATTGGCACATTGCTTAACCACTTAAAAATATTGTGTCATTTAACTTTCTTTCTTGATATTTATTATTACTATGTGTTTATGCCTATCAATCCTAACAATTGTTCATACTCAGTATTAAAGTAAAAGAGGTACTTATTTATTTATTGTGATGATATTTTTTTATACTAAAATGAGAAATGGTTTCTAAGAAGTGATTGCTATTTCTATGGAATTATGGTATTATTTATACTTAAATGAGCTATTTACATATTAAAGTAAATTTGGTAATTATTTATTTACTATGACAATATTTTTGTATAGTGGCATGGTATTGTTTGTAAAGAGTGACGGTATTTTTTGAATGGAATCATTGTATTGTTTGTATTTTGATGCATTGTTAACATACTAAAGTAAAGGTTGTATTTATTTGTTTACTATTGTGGCATTTTTTTGTATAGAGGCATGACATTATTTGTAAAGAGTAAGGGCATCGTTCGGATGGAATCATGGTATTACTTTTACTCAGATACTATATTTCCATATTAAAGTAAAAGTTACACTTATTCATTTTAAAGGTATTTTTTATATAAAGGCATGATATTGCTTTTAAGGTGTACGCTATTATTTCTATGTAATCTTGGCATTGTTTGTACTCAGTTGCGGGATTTATATATTGAAGAAAAATGTGGTATTTATTTTTTATTATTTTAGTATAGAAGTGTGGTATTGTTTATAAATAGTGATGTTGTATATAATTATGGTATTGTTTATATGCAAATGTGGTATTTACATACTAAAGAAAGGTTGGTATTTATTTATTTATCATGATTTTTTTAGTATAGAAACATAGTATTGTTATAAAGATATGGTAATTTTTGTATGCAATCATGATATTGTTTGTACTCAGATGTTGTATTTATATATTAAAGTAAAAGAAGTTCTTATTTATTTATATGATCATATTTTTTGTATAAAGATGTGATATTGTTTGTAAGGAGTGATATTTGTTCAAAAAGAGTGACGATATTTTTGCATTGAATAATGGCGTTGTTTCTATTGAAATATCATATCTTCATATTAAAATACTGATCGTACTTATTTACTTACTATGATGATATTTTTTACGTAGATGCGTGGTGTTGTTTATAAGGAGTGATCATAATTTTCGTATGCAATCATGGTATTGTTTATCCTTAGATATGGTATTCACATATAAAAGTGAACTTGGTATCTATTATTTATTTATTATGGAGTTTTTTTGGAAATTTAAATAATTTTCTTGACTAAAGCATCAACTTAAATACTATTACAACAGGACAAAATACATAGTCAGATTCCACTCTCACCCTATAAAAAGAAGAGCATCATTTATTGAATAACCTATAACAGATTCTATTTATATCTCATCTGTACAATGTTGGTAAGTTTTATTATGAAAACATTCAATGCCGTAAGTATACGGATCATATCTTGAAGTATCAAAGGTATCGTTCCTATGAGGAGTAATAGACATCTAACAACTTAAATAGAGCTTTGTTTGAGGTACCAAAAATTGTTTTGAATTAAAATAAATAATTGAAATTAAAACAACTAATAAAATGAACAATTAAATAATTGAGCTACCGATAAAATAAGGTTGATCAAAGTTTGGAGACTTAAGAATTATTCTATCATTGTTTTGTTTTCCCTTTCTATTTTCCTTTTATCTTGTTAATACAATTTATACATGATCCTAGAAATCCTAAATTTTTTATTACCCTCTCTCATGATTTAGTAAAGTAACCCTAATTGAATTCGATAATCATTTAATTGTAATCTTTCGATTAAAAAAACTACTCCTAACTTACTCAATTAGATTTGAAGCAATCCTAAGGATAATTATTTTCATAATTAAGATCTCTTTTCAATTGCTAATTAATCTAATAATTACAGGTCTATTAGGTGACCAACTCTCTTTACGAACCTTAACACATAAGGCTTGATTCACTCTCTTGATTTATTGTCAAGTATAAGCATAACAATTATCACAAAGCATTGTTAGATATATTGAATTCAACAAGAATAAAGTTCAACAAAATAATTCAAGAATAATTCCTAATATAGATTTAGAAACCTACAATCATGTTTAACATTATAGTAATCTAAACAAACATCCAAGAAAATGAAAGAAATAAAGGAAAAATAAAGAAAAACTAATTAGAGTATTGATATGGAAATCTAGAATTCTCTAAAGCTCTTTTAATGTCTCTTCTTAATCTTCTTTTGAGCTAGTGACTGATAGGTTTTTTTTTTGTGTTTTTCTTGTTCTTTTATGATGCATAACACTTCTAAAGTTTGTTCCAGGTTTCCCTACTTAATTTGGTTCCAAAAATAGCCTTGAAGTGTTAAAAGTTGAAAATTCTCGCAAGTTGGAAAGATAATCTGTCATGATCATGCATGGTGCATAATCATGGCCTAAATTTTTTTTCTGCTTCTGTCACGATTGTTCTTAATGTTTGCATGTATCCACAATCTTCTCCATTCTTCAATTTCCTATTTCTATACACTCACAAACGTATCAAACACCTCTTGAAACATAAAATTAAAATCAAATTATTGCTTTAAACCAATCAAACACTTTTAACACATACAAACACTAACAATAACACAATTGTAGGCCTACACATATGATAATCATCTAAGAAACACTTAAAAACACACTTAAACATCTAAAAAAACATATGATAATCTATACCTATCATATACTAGCATGTTTGTATAAAATTTCCTTAATCTAGTATATGGTCTAATATATTAGTTTCCACTTGCTATAGAGATATTTTTATGAAGCATAAAGATTCTTTACCTCCAAATTGTATATAATATAGCGGTTGCAAGTTTTCTTGAAAATGTAACTTTTTTAATGCTTTTATAGTTGATAATTGAAGTAAATTACTTGTTAATATGGAAATCACATATAATATGAAAAATACATAAGAAGGGGGGTAGAATTGTGTTAAATCGTCTAAGATATGAATCTTTAAAAAACTTCTTGATTTTCTTGACAAATTCAGATGATTGCAAGATTAAACAATGCATTTAATTTGATGAGTAATGCAATAGCATAAATTACTATCTATTCTTCTAACAACAAGAAATTGAAAATGGTAAGAGTTAGAGAATATGACACCGCGATTTATACTGATTCACCCTTATCTTTGGGCTACGTCCAGTCCTCAGAGTTCATATGAGATTTTACTATGTCCTTCAACGTTACAAGTATTATTACTACACTTATAGAGCCTCTTCAGGTCTCCTTCATAAAGTATTTTTTATCTGCTTCCTTAGCCTCTTCAAGCTCTAGCCTTTCTTTCACTCGAAAAGATATTGTTTGAGCTTCCACACTTACGTTACAGATGTATTTTCTCTCTTTCTTTCTTTCTTTTCTCTCAGAATATTTTTCACAGCATGAGCACTTGAGCACATAATTTCTCTATGTATTTTTGTACATTTAGAATTCTTATTGAGAAATATGCTTGTAAAGTCTCCTAAGGTATGTTCTTAGTTGAGTCCTATAACCAACTCTACTAACTGATGTTCTAGGACATTCTTCAATTAAATAAAATTGCTTAGATTCGTATGCTTCATCTGTTGTCTTAGACTTGATCACTTTGTCTCATTTGTCTTAGACGCTTTGTCTTATTCAGCTTTTACTTAAGTATCGTCTTGATTTGATGATTTGTGCCACTTATGTTTATCTGTGCACTTAACAAATTCATCAAAACAGTTCACACACTTCTATTATTATTATCTTCAGACTTTCATCAAGATCAATAGAAGAAGTGAAGTCTTCTTGACTTAACAATCTCCCCCTTTTTGATGATAACAAATAATCATAATATTAGAAGATAAAAATAATATTTAAATGAATAAATCATTATCCAAAAATTTTCTAATTTTCTCACCCTGTTTGTTATTAATCAAAAAGATAGTTTATTTTAGATGCTTTGAAATTTCAGAAAACATTTGTTGAAGATCAGTGTAGATTGTCTTGAGGTGTCCTTTTATAAAAACACGTAGAAATGCTAATTCCTCATAAAGATCACCCACTGCATCACTTAGTTCATCAACCTTAGTATTAATTTCCTCAATGTTTTCAAGTAAGGCTTCCTGAACTTCCGTCTACTTGTGACTAGCTTTAGTCCATTTGATGAAATTCTTTAAAAGCTTCGAATTGACGGTGGCATCTTGTAGCATTTCACTAAGTGGATGAATATGTTCAAAGATAGATGGTTTTTTAAGTGAATTGTCTAATTTTATAATTTTAATTGAGTGTATTTTAAAAGGTTATTTTTCATCAGGGATATCAAGATCATCAAGTTTGGGTAATTTATAAATTGGTTGCCCTAGAAGGTGCAAAATAGTTTTAACTGAAGGAATGAAACCTAAGGGTAAATAAATGAGCAAATGCACAACGGTTTCTAAGTTAAAATTGATACCTTCAATTGTGTATACTTTCATACTTTCCCTTTGATATTGTGCCAACTACCTTGAAGCTTTGGTCTGTAGTAGATGCTCCAAAATTACTTCCTGATTCTCTTGATATATGAGGTGATACATAGACACTTATAGGTTGAGCTGCATGACATACATCGTCTATGTTCTTTACTACCGCTTGAATTTCTTCTTCTTTAAGATCAACTTCTCGTCTTTCAGGAAACTTCTTGTTCTTCCTTTTTTCTTTACTGACTACTGTTGCTGGACTTTTAGGTTGTACATCCCATTCTACTTGTCATTGGATTGATTGTATAAGGATCTTTTGTAATCTTCGATAGATATGGTTCTGCCTTTTTGTCTCGTAGAATAATATATAGTCTTCGCTCTTCAGGACTTAGAAGATGTATCGTTTGATCATTTACTATTATAAGTTCAACTTGAACCTTAACATTCTATTTAAAAGGTTCTCTGATGATAATTGAACCTCTGTTACGATCAGGTGTTAATTCTTCTCTGACCTTCATCTTCAAATCTTCCTTCTTTATCGGTTGAGGAGGGTTATAAGTTACTAGCTGCTATTCAAACAATGTCTTCATCTTCTTTTTAACAATTTGTGTCTTTTGTGATTGGAGCGTCTCAGCCTTCCTCTCTAAAGACACTTGGTCAGTTGGTTGTTGAACCTTACTTTCCTTCTTCTCTGGAATCGTCTTGGCTTGTATCGGCTTATCAGACAATTGTTCAACCTTTACCTTTGTTGATATTCTTTAGAACGATAAAGGTTTTGCTTGTTTTTCAGATGGAACATTTCCTTTCCTGCTTCATCTTACTGAAAGCTCCCCCTTCGACTGTGCTTTCGGTATGAAATCTTCATCCGCTTCAGCTTCATTCTTGATCCCCATTTTGTGAATATTAGAGGCATTGATAACATTCTTAACATTCAGTTTTACTCTGTTTCCTCTATCAAATAGGATTTCAGATGCTTTGAAAAATCTTGTTAATAGCATACCATAAGGTAAAGAGCCACTCTTCAGATGATAATCCTCCCTGGCCTTTATCATGTACTTCAGAATCAAAAACAGAAGATTAATAGGTTGGTGAGTGAGTAGATGAAATAGAGAATGTTCATCATTCATTGTCACCACATCCTTTGATCCTGTTCTCGGTAGGGTGCAATGGGGAAGAAGTGAGTGAAGAACCCTAGCTTTTGGAATGAGGGTTGAAGACTTCTTGACTCCAAGATTATTGAATCCATATAGTTTTTGATTGATGTTGGCTTCATCTATATGACTTTGAGCGATCCAATCTGTATTGTTGAACAATTTTTCTCCTTCATTAGGACACCCAATAGCCTCTACAACGTAATCTTGTATGATTATTACCAACAACCCATCTACCATCGATACCAAGGTGTTGTCTACCACCTTCGTATTCTTCCAAAACTCATATATTTCATTCAGATATACTAGCTCTCAGATATTGAAGAAGTTCTTCCATCCAACTGCTTCAATCTCAGGTTCGATATTCATCCAAGCATTCTTCAAGGAAGTGAAATAGACGAGTCTTCCATAGACAAGAGATTTCGGCATTTTCTAATCTGTAAAAGATAAACACTAAAAAAAGAAATGTGTTTCGCTTTAAGAAGTGAGGTTAGTACATAGAAAATATTAAAAGAAAGATATGAAATGAAATGAGAAGAGTTTGATGTTTAGAACAGAGCATTGGATCGTCTTTGTTGAGAGCATTTTGAACAAGTCAGTTTCGAAGATTTTCATGAAAATTCCAGAGTGTGAAGTGTTGCAGATTTTGAAATGATTGCTTTTTATATATACTCTTGAAAATTTACCATTTGAAACATTTTTAACTTTCCCACCGGTAATTATGAAATTGAAGCTACCGAGTAAAAGTTCCCATTACTATTTGAAAACTTGCAACTTTTTAGCTTCTTCAGGACGAATCGTCTGATTCATGGAGTTTGAGAAGAATGGTCATTTAGCATCACCATATTCAGATTTCATATGATTTTCTTGAATTTGTCTTCACTTAAGGGTTTGGTGAAGATATCTGCCCATTGTTAATTCGTTTCAACAAATTGTAGATTGATGATCCCTCTTTGTACATAGTTTCTTACAAAATGGTGTCTAACTTCAATATGCTTTGCCCTTGAGTGTTGTATCGGATTCTTTGAGAGAATGATTACACTTATGTTGTCAAAAAGGATTAGAATCTGATCTTCTTAGATAGAATAATCCTTTAATTGATATTTTAACCATAATATCTGTGAACAATAGCTTGTAGCTGACATGTATTCAGCTTCTGCAGTAGATCAAGCGATCAAAACTTTGCCTCTTGCTTGACCAAGAAATTAGATTATGACCAAGAAAGTGACAACCTCCACTTGTACTCTTTCTATCAATCCTATCTCTAGTATAATCAGCATCACAGTAACCAATTAACCTGAAATCTTTACCTTTCTCATACATTAAACAAAGATCAGTAGAACCTGCTAAGTATCTCAATATTCTTTTAACCGCAATATAATGAGATTCTCTAGGATCTGCTTGAAATCTTGCACAAAAACAAACTCTAAACATTATATCAGGTCTGCTTGTAGTTAGTAAAGCAAAGAACCAATAATTCCTCTAAAAAGAGTTTGATCAATCTTCTTACCAACTTAATTTTTAGTTAAGACGATTGAAGGATGCAAAGGAGTTGACATTGGTTTATCATTTTCCATTTTATATTTGACTAAAAGTTCTTTGATATATTTTTGTCAATCAATAAAAATCTTTTCTTCAGTTTGTTTAATTTGTAAACCAAGAAAGAACTTTAATTCACCCATCATACTCATTTCAAACTCACTTTTTTATAATATTTTCAAATTTTGAACATAATTTTTTACAAGTTGCTCATTTACATATATTTGTACAACGATAAAATCATTTTTAATATTTTTTGAAATAATGTTTTATCTACTTGACTTTTAATAATGTCATTTTTAATCAAAAATGAATTCAGACGATCATACCAAGCACGAGGTACTTGTTTTTATCCATACAAAGCTTTATGAAGTTTATACACATAATCTTGTTGTTTTACTTAAACTTCTTCGTCTATAAAACCATTCAATCATGCACTTTTCACATCCATTTGAAATAGATTATATTATGATGAACGGTATATGCAAGCAAGATCCTAATAGCTTCTAATCTAGCTACAGGAGCATATGTTTTATTATAGTTTATTCCTTTTTATTGATTATAGCCTTGAGCTACTAATCTACCTTTGTCATGGGTTACTTTTCCTAATTCGTCTAGTTTATTTTTGAATACCCATCTAGTTCCTATAATAGATTTATTGGATGGCTTAGGGATAAAAGACCAAACTTTATTCCTTGTAAGTTGATTTAACTCCTCTTGCATAGCTAAAATCCAAGCTTCTTCTTGAAGAACTTCATCAATTTCCTTAGGTTCTAATTTGGAAAGAAATGCTACATTAGCCTCTTTTCTAAACTTAGATCTAGTTCTCACTCCTTCTAATGTTTCTCCTATAATCAAGTTTTTTGGGTGAGAGGATTTACATTTCCAGTCTTTTCTTAAGATAATATTTTCAAAATTATCTATTACTTTATCAGATGGATCGTCTGATGGCGAATCGACTAGGTTATTAACTAAGGGAGCATATAGAGTTTCATCATCAAAATCATCTCTTTTATCTAGATGACAATCATCATTAAATTTTACGTTCATAGATTCTTCAACAAATTTAGAAACAAGATTATAAACATTATAAGCTTTAGAAATAATTGAATAACCTAGAAAAATTCCTAAATTGATCTTAGAATAAAATTTATCCAAATTTTCTTGTGTATTCAAAATAGTGCATTTGCAACCAAAATGATGAAAGTAAGAAATATTTAGCTTTCTTCCCTTCTATAATTCATATGGCGTTTTATTTAAAATTGTTAAGTCAAGAAGACTTCACTTCTTCTATTGATTTTGATGAAAGTAAAATAATAATAGTAATAGAAGTGTGTGAACTGTTTTGATGAATTTGTTAAGTGCACAGATAAATATAAGTGGCACAAATCATCAAATCAAGATGATACTTAAGTAAAAGTTGAATAAGATGAAGCGTCTAAGATGGATCAAACAAAGTGATCAAGTCTAAGGACACCAGACGAAGCATACGAATCTAAGCAAGCCTATGTAATTAAAGAATATGCTAGAACGTCAATTGAAGAATATGCTAGAATGTTACAGGACTTAACTAATAACAAACTCTAGAAGATTCTACAAGAAGATTTCTCAAGAAGACCATTGAAGATTTAGGTTATAAATATTAGTTATAATCATAAACATTAAAAAAAAAGAAGAGAGAGAATTTTACATGTACAAAAACATACTTAGAGTAATTCTGTGCTTAAGTGCTCACGCTATGAAAATATCCTGAAAGAAAAGAAAGAAAGGAATAGAACAAAAAATCTGTAACGTGAGTGTGAAAGCTCAAAACAATATCTTTTCGAGTAAAAGGAAGGCTAGAGCCTGAAGAGGCTAAGAAAGCAGATAAAGAATAGTTTGTGAAAGAGACCTGAAGAGGCTCTGCAAATGTAGAAATAATATTTGTAACATTGAAGGAGATAGTGAAATCTCAGAAAAACTTTAAGGACTCAACGTAGCCTAAGGTTAAAGGTGAACTAGTATAAATTGCGGTGTCATATTCCCTAACTCTTACCTCTTTAATTTTCTTATTGTTAAAAGAATAGATACTAATTTGTAATCGTCTGAATTTGTCAAGAAAATCAAGAAGATTTTAAAGATTAATATCTTAGATGATTTAAAACAATTCAACCCCCTTTTATGTGTATTTTACATATTATATGTGATTTCTATATTAACAAGTGATTTACTTCAGTTGCGATCAGAACAAGTTTCGAAGAAACATTATTACAAAGTGAGGACAAAGATCTATGACTGAATCACGTGTTTTTATAGTAGAAGGTGCCTCAGTCTCAAGACCCCCTGCATTCAATGGTGAAGACTATCATTATTGGAAGCACAGAATGAAGCTCTTCATAGAATCTACACACGTTGATCTTTGGACTATCACTTAAAATGGTCCATATATCCCAATAGACAATGAAGGGAAAAACATCTCTTGTGACCAATGGTCAGTTGATCAGAAAGCTCGCTTTCAATTAAACTCAAAGGCCAAGTTCTTTTTAAGTTGTGCTCTAAGCAGAAGTGAATATGATAAGGTTCATGGATGCAAATCTGCAAAGAAAATATGGGACACATTATCCATTGCACATGAAGACACAAATCAAGTGAAAGAATTCAAGATTGGTATTCTTGTTCATCAGTATGAGCTATTCAAGATGAAAGATGATGAAACTATTGATCAAATGTTTATAAGATTCCAAACAATTATTAATGGAATTAAAGCTCTGGGGAGAATCTACGATAGTCAAGATCATGTCAAAAATATTCTCAAAAGTCTTCTAAAAAGATGGAGACCAAAAGTAATAGCAATATAAGAGGCCAAGGATTTAAGCAAGCTGAAGCTAGATGAATTGCTTGGTTCACTGAAAATCCATGAAGTAGAGCTTGATGTAGAAGATAAACCCAGAAGGGACCAATCTATTGCATTGAAGGCTGGTTAGAAAAATTAGAAGGATGTGGAAAAAGAAATCAAGTGGAAATAAAGACTTCTCTTGCAAAAAGAATAGGAAAGATGATTTGAAGAATGAGAAAAGCTATATTGTCTGCTATGGGTGCAATAAACCTGGACATTACAAGTTTGAGTGTCCCTTGCTCAAGAGAAAACAAAAGAAAAGTCAAGAAAACAAAAAGAGCATGACAGAAACATGGGAATATCTGGATTCGTCTGAATCTAAATTCAATTAAAAAACATCAGAACAAGTAAATATATGCTTGGCAGTTGAAAGGGAAAGTGATGATGAGGTAATTTCTGACTTTGATGATCTTCAGCATGCATATTTAGAATTGTTAGAAGATTCACATGTTATCCTAAAACAATATATGTTATTGAAAAAGAAATTTGATGAAAATTTAAAGAACATAAAACTCTTAGAAGAAGAAAATGTCTTCCTTAAGAAACAAGTAGACGATATGAAAAAGAAAGTAACTATAGATAGATCTTAGGAAATTAATCAACTAAAACAAAGGATTAATAGTCTTTCAGAAGATTTATCAAAATTTACAGAAAGTACAAAAAGGATGAATGACATGATTGGAAGTTACAGAGATCCAAATAATAAAAGCAGTTTAGGCTTTAATGATAGAAATACTATTCATAATAGTAATATTCTTCATAATAGGAATTTTCTTCCTAATAGAAAGAGAAAGAAAAAATATTCTTATTATTATTCAAAGAAAAATTATAAGACTAACCCTAAAGGACCCAAGAAAATATGGGTACCTAAGAAGGATATAATATATACTGCAGATCTCCTTACTTGGAAGAAGCAACAATCACCAATGGCACTTGGACAGTGATTGCTCGCGACACATGATGGGCAGATGATCTATATTCCTAGACCTCCAATATAAGCAAGGAGGATCAGTAACTTTTGGAGACAACCAGCAGGGAAAAATAGTTGGGATCGACAAAATTGGTAAAGATTCCTTTTCGTCTATTGATAATGTTATGCTAGTTGATAGCTTAAAGCATAATCTAATAAGTATAAGTCAATTATGTGATTCTAGTTTTGAAGTATCCTTTAATCAAAATTCTTGTATAGTCAAAAACGAGGACGGCTTCATATTCTTTTCTACCAAAAGTCAAAATAACCTTTATAAAGTTAACTTAGATGATTTGAAAAGTCAAAATATTTCATGCCTTATATCAAATGATGATGAAAAACTGATTTGGCACAAAAAGCTACGTCATGTTAGCTTTAAACATTTTTCCAAGTTAGTTAGACATGATTTGGTAAGAGGTTTACCAAAGATAAGTTTTAACGAAGATTTCTTTTGTGAGAGTTGTCAAAAAGGAAAACAAGTTAAAACATATTTTTTGTATAAGAATATTATAACTTCGTCTAGACCTCTAGAGTTGTTGCATATAGATTTGTTTAGTCCAACCAGAATAGCAAGTCTTGGTGGAAAGAAGTATAGTCGCCTAATTGTTGATAACTTTACTAGATTTGTTGGATATTGTTTTTATCACATAAAGATGAATCTCTAAAATGATTTAAAGTTTTATCCAAAAAGTTACAAAATGAAAAGTGAATTTGAAATGAGTATGATAGGTGAATTAAAGTTCTTTCTTTGTTTACAAATTAAACAAATTGAAGAAAAGATTTTTATTCATCAACAAAAGTTTAT
>JAOSBN010067233.1:0-13393 GCA_027563595.1 Erythroxylum suave | reverse complement strand
ATTTTTCTTAAATTCATCAAATTTTCTTAAATTCATAAATTTTCTCACCAATTTCTTTCTCATTTAAATTCATTTTAGTATTTCAAATTTTCACCAAAAGTTCGAGGTCCAACAGGTACACAATGGAAACTTTGTGGATGATGTGATATTTTTATGAGCATTGTTTCCATCACCTTAATGCAAAAGTGGGTTCCTCTGTCACTATTGATTGCTTTCGGTATCTTAAACCTAGAAAGAATGTTATCCTTAAGAAAGTTTGCAACAACCTCTCTATAGTTAGTCCTGTTGGTTTTGGCTTCCAACTATTTAGAAACATAATTGACTACAAACAATATATAAGTGAAATCAAATGATAGAGGGAAAGGTCCCACAAATTCAATACCACAAATGAAAAATCTTGTGCTCCAATCCTTTCTATTGAGCATCACGGTTTTCTCCAGGACTAATTTGATTTCTCAATTTAATACCAGCTTTCTTGTTGGTTTAGGGATGGTAAGCAATGGAAACTTTTTACATGATGTGATTTTTTCTAAACATTTCTTCCATCACCCTATTGCAAATGGGGTCCTCTCTTGCTAATGATTACTTTCGATATCCTGAACTTACAAAGAATGTTAGTCTTAACAAAATATGCAACAAGCTCTGCATCGTTAGTCTTAGTAGCTTTGCTTCCACCTATTTGGAAACATAATTAACTACAAGAAATTTATAAGTAAAGTAAAAAGATAGAGGGAAAGGTCCCATAAATTCAATACTTGAAACATAAAAAATTTCATAGAAAAGAAAAGGAGTTTGTGGCAATTGATCCTTAAGGACAAGTTACCTGATCATTGGCATCTATCACAAGATTTGTAGAAGGTATATGCATCTTTGAACAATGTCGGCCAGTAGAAGCCACTCTCCACAACTTTACGAGCTATTCTTTTCACTCTAAAAAAATGCTTACTGTACATCTTTGAAACATGGATGGTGCGTTATAAGCCTAAATGGCATCCTTAATTCGGTAAGTGAATGTAACGTACCACTCCCATAGAGCATAATCCCAAACATACTAGAGGATATTTCAAGACATACTCTATGGAAATGATATATTGGGAAAATCAAATTAACTAGATTTTAGATATCGAACATATCATAAGCATTCAAAATATTCATTTCTTCTTATTTCTTTCGCAAGCATATAAGGTCACATATGTCAACATGAATTAGAATCCATCATAGACATCACATATCAGTTTTGAGTTGAATCTCAGTACAAACATATATTACAAAAGTTACATACTAGAGATATTGTGTATCGTGATATGGGATGCTAATGCAAAAGACTCTAACTAGACTCCGTAAATTCATCTGATCAGCCTTTTGAGCCATTTTTGTCCACAAAATGTAAGTACTAAACTTTTATTAGGTTGCTTTTGTAGCTAGAACACCCCTGAACTTGAAAAAAATGTTGTAATTTTGATAAGTTTGTGAACCAGTGAGTAAACCATCATTGATGCACTCACACAAGTCATATCACAATTTATTACACTTCAGCAAGTATATCATATAAGCTAGTATTGCACATCACATCACGTTCTCCATTGACTTTAGTTGTATTTCACTATTTCAAAGCAATTCAATAAATCATTTCAATTAAATCATATGATGCATGTAGGGATGCATATGTAAATGATCATGTGTTCTCCTTCCCATTCTCACTTTGTTTTGTTATGACCAAGTGCCTATCAACTCAATTTACTGTTTTGTACTAACTATGGGAATCGAGTTCATGGCTAGCCCTGTACCAATTATGGATATAAAGTCCATTCTATCAGAGCTTGATGCTTTTTCTCATAATTATAAGCTTAAGCTCTTTTCTGTACATCAATCAATTTGATCACAACTCCTTTATCTGATCATGCATTTCAATATGATGAGATGTATCATTTCATATGCTATACTTTTATTACCTCCAATTTTGGTGTACTTATGGCATATAACTGACACCTGGGGCCTAAGTCCAGCATTTATCAATCAGTTACGCATGCATTTCATGTTAAACAAACAATTCACACAGAAGCACATATAATTGATTTTACACATCTAAGTTGACTCATAGCACGCTCCAGAAATGTTATTGCCTCGACATTTTAGTAATGTTTAGATGCTGACAATCAACTTGTCTGTCTATCATCATTCAATACATACACAGATAGTTCAAAAATCACTAAGTGGTTTAATCATATAAATGTACAATCATGCATATGTATATGTGTCATGTTTCAATGCATGCTTAATTGACTTTTCGAGTATGTATTCTTATGTATAGATCTTAACTATTCAATTTATACTTATACACCCTAAGACCATTCAAACATTATAGCTTGTATACTTTTATTTTTCCAATCAGGTTTATACCTTTAAGTTAGCTTGATTTACTCAAAATTCACCAACCATGAAATACACTAATCCTTTTACATTTTCATGATCAAAAAGCCTCTTATACATATAATTGTTACTTTAAACCTGGAATTTCATAAAGTTAGATCTATACATTCACCAAACTTTTTCCAGCAATATATATTCATACATTTACCTAATTCTCATAACAATTACCCCATATTCTTCAATGCTCATTCATTCATACCTCATACACATTACTCATGCCTTAAGATCATGTTTGCATTAAAAGAACACATTTATTCCTTTAATGAATCATAATTTTTGGCTTTGAATATAGCCACATCAAAATAGTCCATTCAGTAGGTTATGACATAAATTAACTACTTAAACTTATCAATCTCTTAACCAATTAATCAAGTAACAATCTGAGCTCTTTCCTAGACTTAATCAAGTCCAAATATGCCAATTTAAAGTCAATTTTCAGAATTGGTTCGACATACACACAAGCTTAGAGACATTAATAACACCTGAAAATTTTCAAATTTTATGGCCTTTAAGTTTCTTCATTTCAAGTTAATATAACTTCCATATTGATTATACACTAAGGCTTACAAAATTTTTCTCACTTATGTCATTAAGAGTCACTTTTTACAAACATACCTACAACTCTAATTTTCTAGAATCGAAAACACCTTAATAACACCTATCTTTAGCACAAATTCCTTATCAATTATACTTCAAATCCCAACTTAAATCTTCCATACAACATCCTATAAACTATTGATTTCGTAAATGCAAAAACATAATAAAAAAGTATCCATTCATTCTTCACTTTTCAGCACATCTTTAACACCAACATCACATTCATTGCACCCCTAATTAACCATAATAAAATTCAGGTAACATACACCATAATTGGCCAGTATTTCACTTACTTGATTAGCTTGAATGCCACCTTAAATGTCAAGCTTTCTTAGCCTCAGATGCAAGAACAATTCAAGAACATTGAGGGAGTATGGTGGGATCGACCACGACTAGAAAATGAAGAAAAATTTTTGAAAACAAGATATATATCAACGCTCAGCCTCTCTAGCTCTCTTTATGAAGGATTTTGCATGGTTTTGATGTGGTGATGGACACAACTAAGGCTTAAGTTCAAGGGTGTGGGTGAGATGAAGGTTTTGACAATGAGAGAGAGAAGAAGGAGAGAGTATATGGTAGCTAAATTTTCAAAGCCAAGGAAAATGACCATGACTTCTATATATATGGTGTGAAATGAGTGGTCTTTCCCTAAAAACACTTATCATGTAATTAATTAAGCTACAAGTACTCCTTTTTAGCTACAATTTCTAGTTAATTACTAAGCCATTTGCCACTTAATTCTCCAAGCCATTTGTCACTCATTTGATTGGCTTAGTCATCCTAAATTTCCAAACGTTAAATTGTCTTGCCACTAAAATTTTTCCTAGGCTAACTGTACATATTAATTCATCAATTTTCCAATCGTGATAATTAACTCCAAATTACTAATTGTAATCCATCAATTCTTTTTATTGGTAATCCAAAATACAAGACATTAGAAATGTACAATTATGTCACAATCATTTTGAAACTTTCATACCCCGAAATATGTTAATTGAGTGCATATAAAATCTTTGCATTTTTCTAAATCATAATTCATATGCGTATGCTAGTATTAGGCATGTCAATGAAATCATAAAATCATTGCCTAAATATACCAAATTAAATTTATAATGATGTAACTCATGTGACTTAGTATTCTAACACTCTAACCCTCAGTAGTTTTGGAGACTGGCTATTACAATTCTCCCATCCTTAAGAAATTTCGTCCTCAAAATTCTTACCTGATTGATGAAATAGAAGGGGGGTAATGTTTTCTTCTATTCTCCTCAATCTCCAACGTAGTTTCCTCTCTCGAATGATTTGTTTAAATGAATTATGTGGTTCCTTAATTGCTTAGTCTGATATTTAACTATTTTAATTGATTCCTCTAGGTAACTCAAAATTATTGCAATCTCAACCTCTTGTGCCGACAATGCATGTATTAAATCTGACCGATATCTCTTGACTATAATAACATGAAATACACTATGAATTTGAGCTATTTCTAGTGGTAATGCTAATTTGTAAGCCAATAGACCTACTTTATCAGTAATCTCATAAATATCGATATACCTAGGGCTTAACTTTTCATTTTTACTGAACTTTAGAATTCCTCGCTAGGGCGACACTTTCAAAAATACCTTGTCTCCTACTTGACACTCCATATCACCTTTGGTGTTGGTCTGCATAACTTTTTTGCCTGTTTAACCCACCTTAATCGTACTACATATCAATTTTACCTTATCAATGGTATTTTGGATCAACTATAGGCCTTCAACAATCCTTAGGCCTTTTCCATCCCAGTATAAAAGTGTTCGACACCTTCTACCGTATAACACTCCCGTAGAACATAATCCTGATCATACTAGAGGATATTTGAGGACATACTCTATGGAAATTATACATTAGAACAAGAAAATTAACTAGATATTAAACATCGAACATATCATAAGCATTCAAAATATTCATTTCTTCTTATTTCTTTCACAAACATATAAGGTCATATATGTCAACACAAATCATAATCCATTATAGACATCACACATTTGTTTCGAGTTCAATCCCAATACAAACATATATTATAAAAGTTACAAACTAAAGATATTGTCTATCATGATATAGGATGCTAACGCAAAAGACTCTAACTAGACTTGTAGTTTCATCTGATCAGACCTTTGAGCCATTTTCATCCTTAAAATGTAAGTACTAAACTTCTACTATATCGCTTTAGTACCTAGAACTCCCCTGCATTAAAAAAACGTTGCAATTTTTATGAGTTTGCAAACTTAGGGAGTGAACCATCATCGATGCACTCACGCAAGTCATATCACAATTTATTACACTTTAAGAAGTATATCATATAAACTAGTATTGCATATCACATCATATTCTCCATTGACTTCAACTATATTTCACTATTTCAAAGAAATTCAGTAAATCATTTCAATTCTATCATATGATGCATATAGGGATGCATATGCAAACGCACATATGTTCTCATTCTCTCTTTTTCTTATTGTGACCAAGTGCCCATCATCATAATTTATTGTCCTATACTCATTATGCGTACTAAGTTCACAGCTGGCCAATAACCATTGTGCATACCTAGTCCACGTTCTCGACGCCTAAGGCTTTTTTCATAATTTTGAGCTCACACTTTTTTCTACACATAGGACACCTCCTTTGTCTGATCATGCATTTCAATATGATATGTATCATTTCATATGTTATGCTTTTATTATCTTTCATTTCAGTATGCTTATGCCATATATCTGACTCCTCGAACCTAAGTCTGGCATTTATCATTTAGTTGTACACACACTTTGTATTAAACATACAATTCACACAAAGGCATATGTAAGTGACTTCACACATCTAAGTTAACTCATAATACACCCCAGAAATGATATTGCCTCAATGTTCCAGCAATGTCTAGATGTTGACAATCACCTTGCGAGTCTATTGTCATGCAATACGTAGACACATAGTCTAAAAATCACTAAGTTGTTTAATCATATAATATACAATCATGCACATGTATATGCATCATGTTTCAATGCATGTTCAATTGACTTTCTAGGTATGTATTCTTATGCATAGATCTTGATTATTCAATTTTTGCTTATACACCTTAAGACCATTCAAACATTACAATTTGTTTACTACCATTTTGTAATCAGGTTTATACCTTTAGTTAGTTTGATTTGCTCCAATTTATCATGTATACATTGCACTTATCCGTGTACATTTTCATGATAAAAAAGACTTTTGTAATGCACACGCAATTGTTACTTTAATTCTAGAATTTTAGTAAGCTAGTTCTATGCATTCACTGAACTTTTTCCAGCAATATATATTCATACATTTATCTAATTCTCATTCATAATTACCCCTTATTCTTCAATGCTCATTCATCCATACCTTATACACATTACTCATATCCTTAAGATCATGTTTTCATTAAAAGAACACATTTACTTCTTTAACAATTCATAATTTCCAACTTTGAATATAACCACATCAAAACAGTCCACTTTTTAGGTTATGACATCAATTAACTACATAAACTTATCAAGCTCTTAACCAATTAATTAAGCAACAATCTGGGTTCATTCCTAGACTTAATCAAGTATAAATATACTAATTTAAAGTTAATTATCTCAGCTAGTTCGACATGTACACAAGGCTGAAATTAAAATTTTAGAATTTGTCATCAACATCACTAATGTGTGTAACTTTACCACCTTCAATACTTCACAAATTTTACAAGCATAGAGACGTTACTAACACCTGAAATTTTCCATATTTCATGTCTTTTAAAGTCAATATAACTTCCATATTGGTTACATGAAGGCTTACAAAATTCTACTCACTTATGCCATTAATAGTCACTCTTTACAAACACACCTACAACTCTAATTTTCTAGACTCAAAAATACTCTAATAACACTTATCTTTAGCATGAATTCCTCATCAGTTATGCTTCAAATCCAAACTTAAACTATCCATACAATAGCCCATAAACTAATTTTTTGTATATGCAAAAATAGAGCAGAAAAGTACCCATTCATTCTTCATTTATCAGCCCATCTTTAACATCAACACCACTTTTAGTCCACCCCTAATTAGCTTTAATAAAATTCAGCTAACATATAACATAATAGGTGAGTATTTCAATTACTTTATTAGATTGAATGCCACCTCAAATTTCAAGCTTGCTTATCCTCACATGCAAGAACAGTTCAAGAAAATTGAGGGAGTATGATGGGCTTGGTCAAGACTAGCCTGTCTAACTCTCTTTATGTAGGATTTTGCATGGGGTGTTGATGTACAGCACCTGAAATTCATAGGTGTGTCCATGAGATGATGGTTTCGAAAATGAAAGGAAGAAGAAGGAGAGAGTATATGGCAGTTGAAATTTCAAAGGCAAGGAAAATGACCATGAATTATATATATATGGTGTGAAATGAATGGTTTTTCTTTAAAACACTTGTCATGTATCGAAGTAAGTTTCATGTCCTCCTTTTTGGCTACCCAATGTCACTTAATTCCTAAGCCATTTGTCACTTAATCCTCCAAGCCATTTTGCCACTCATTTGATAAGCTTAATCATTCTAAATTTCCACATGTCAACTTGTCTTACCACTTGAAATTTTTCCTAGGCTAAATGTACATATTAATTCGTCAATCTTCCAATCTTAACAATTAAATCCAAATTACTAATTGTATTCCATTAATTCTTGTTATTAGTAAACCAAAATATAAGACATTAAAAATGAGCAATCATGTCACAATCATTTTGAAACTTTCATACCTTGGAACATGTCAATTGAGTACACATAAAATCTTTGCATATTTTTATAAATTATAATTCAATTATGTATACTAATATTATGCATGGGAATAAAATCATAAAATCGTCTCCTAAATGTACCAAATTAATTCTATAATGATGTAATTTATGTTACTCAGTATTCTAACACTCTAATCCTTAGTATTTTTAGAGACCGACTATTACAACGAATATACTGAATGGGCTTCTCCTGACCTTCCAACGCGATCAAAATTTGAAGATAACTAGGAAAACCATCTAGAAATAAAGGGAAGGGAAAAGTGTTCTTTACGAGCTATAGAATTCAACTTCGTATAATCAATACACAATCGCCACTCAATTTGCACTCGGTTGGGAACCAACTCACCTTCTAGACTTCTTTGGAACCATTTGGATAGGACTTACCCACTTACTATCAAAGATCAAGTAAATCACCCCAGCATCAAGAAGCTTCAACACCTCCTATTTTACAACTTCCATCATTGGAGAATTCAACCTACACTGAGTTTGCCTTGTGGATCTTGCATCCTCCTCCAACAAAATGTGGTGCATGAAAATAGATGGGCTTATCCCTTGGATATCTTCTATAGTCAAGTCAATGGCCTTCTTTATTCTCTCTCAACATTCAAACCAGTATGTCCTCTTGATTTGAAGTCAACTCCACTGAAATGATGACTGGAAGAGTTTGCTTATCTCTTAAATAGGCATACTTCAGGTGTATAGGGAGTGGCTTCAATTCTAATTCTAGTTCCTACACATTAAAAGGTAACAACTTATGGTGGGATTCAGACAGTTTTATAGAAGCAAAATCATAACTTTTTAGAGAGTTTTTCAATGATTTCAAAACAGTTGTCGTTTCTATTAGCTACTCTCCCATTTCAACATCAATTTTGGCTTCTGCTTCTAATTCCTCAATCAAAACTTTTTCTAAATGATCCTTACAACTTAATTTAAACATTTCCTATTCCAAAAGATCAATCACATCTACAAAACACACAGAACGATCATCATGAAGATGTCTTATGGCATCAAAAATATTAAAATGAATCACTTACAAACCAAATTCCATCGTAAAGGTGCGCTAACAAACATCTATTTTAGTTTGAGTTGTAATAAGAAGCAGTCTCCCCAACAAGATAGGTATTGGATTACATGAAGTGTCATCTTCATATCGACAACATAGAAATCTGCAGCAAGCACTGATTCTCTTGCACTAAAAGATTATCAACCACACCATCAGGATTAGCATTAGTACAGTTAGCCAATTGTATGATCACACGCATTTCTTTCAATGGACCTAAATTCAAAGAAATATAAATTGAACAATGCATCACATTAATTGAAACACCTAAAGCCAAAATAACTTTATGGATCACAGTATTAGCAATTTTGCATGGAATGGTAAACATACCTAAATCTTGGCATTTTAGAGGCATCTTCTTTCTAAATGCCGCAAACACAATCTCACCCATCATTACTTTTTCATTAGCCCTCAGTTCCTCTTATGTGTAAACATCTATTCAAGGAATTTGGTATACCTTAGTACGTTTTAGGTTGCCTAAAGCAAAGGTATATTAACTTCCACTTTTTTGAAATTCTCCAATATCTCCTTGTCCCTCTCCTCCTTGTTTTGTCTTATCAATCCGCTAGGAAAAGGTGGAGGATTATTCTTAACAATATTGGGATTTTCAAAATTTACCTTTGTACTCATTGAAGGATTTTCTTCCTTTACCAACTCCTTCTTGATCTCTTCTTCATAGCAATCCTCAATGGAGTTCTTATAGGACCCTCAATCTCCTTTCCACTCCTTAGGGTTATAACACTTACATTCTTCAAGTTTACATTAGGTTCAGATAACAATTTTCCTACACTTTGCGATCCTAGGTGATTGAGCCTCACTACCATCTGACCCATTTGGTTTTCCAAATTTTTGGTGCTTGCTTTTGATTCCTGATGGATTTCTTGTACACTTTAATTAAGCTATAGTATACTTTGTTGAAGCTATTGCATATCTTGTCAAATCTAAAGATTGTTAACAGTAGAAACCTTGATAAATTCTTCCAGAGCATTACCTGAACTGGTAAAAGAGGCTTATTATGCTCCTTATGCCTTTGATTAATATTGTTCTGTTCCTTGTGACTGATTCTGGATGTAATTCTACTTCCTGTTCCTTCCTTAACTCTAGTTGGGGTGATCCATCCAACTTGGGTTATGCTTCTGTGAGCACGGATTGTATTTGTTTGGGAAGTTCCCTCCTGCAGCATTCATATAATCCATACTTACTTCTTGTAGCATTGGGCACTCATCAGTTGGATGACTTATATTTGAACATGTCCAGCACACTCTCACTTGACCTACCCAACTGTAATATGTCTCACAATACATGTTAGTTCATTTGAACGATGTTCAATGGATAAAATGCTACCTCGTTTACTTGTCAAACATTGTTGTGAGTGCCAAATTGTTGCGTGTTAGCAACCATCCACTCAAGTAAGATCCTGGCTTCAATGGAGTCTTCTCACAAAGAGCCCCATCACTTTCCACATCAACCAAACTTCTCTCCATCGGTAGCAATCCTTTATAAAAATATTGGATGAAAAGCTACTCTGGAATGTTGTGGTGCAGACAACTGGCACATAACTTCTTGAACCATTCCCAGTACTTGTAAAGAGACTCTCCATTTTGCAACTTGAAGCCACATATCTCCTTTTGAAAACTTGCCATCTTTGAGGCTAGAAAAAATTTCTCTAAGAATAGTCTCTTCATCTCCAACAAAGTATTTATGCTCCCCACTGGTAAATGAAACAGGTAATCTTTCGCTACATCTTTGAGTAAGAATAAGTAGGCTCTCAACATGATTTGCTTGTTGGTCACCCCTGGATGCTTCATACTTAGGTGAACCACATCAAGCTCCTTAAGATTCTTATGTGCGTCCTCAACTATAAGACTATGAAAATTAGGCAACAAATTAATTAATCCAAATTTTAACTCAAAGGTAACATGTTTAGCAAAATTCAAAAATTATATGCATAATGGTCTTTGAGTTAAGTCAGGTGTAGCCAACTCCCTCAACATTATCAAATTTTCCATTATGACTTTGGATTTAGATTTTGATTCTTCTACTAGAGTTGATTATGCTTCCCTATGTAAGCTCTGTAATGTTTTCTCGATCTCTGGATCATGTTACTCAATTTCTCTACAAAGAGATCTGGTCACTACCATACACCATAACTAACAAACGATTAAAAATTAACAAGTAAGAAAAAGACTGATTATGAACAAATATATTCACAAGACACCAACTAAAATCAAAAACAAAAATTAAACTACCCCATTCCCCAACAATGGAGCCAAAATTTAACAACTTGTGTCTAATGCACTGCAAAATTTTCCTAATTCTGTACACTAAAATTTTATGCTAAGTTAGGATTGAATCCATAGGGAATGTTAATTTCTGTAATGAAATTAATTGTTGCAAGGAAAATATAAAAGGGGGTTTTGGATTTTTAGCAATTTGGAAAATAAAATAGAAGTAAACTATCGAAAACAAATTACAAGCAATCAAAAATGATTAAAGCATCAAACATAAGTAAGGTCCGTATTTAAGGTCAATCTCAATCTAAACACAATCAAACATATTCCATCATCCTAACGTCTTCACAACACTTTTCGAACTATTGATTTGAGACTAACAATACAGTCTGATAGTCCTAGTTTCCCTTACATTACAAGAAAAACGGGGTTTAGCAATAGAATGTGAAGCTTTTTCAAAGTAAGTTAAGTTAGCAACAAAATTTACCAATGAAATAAATCATTGGAGAAATGGCCGTAGGTATTAATTGGCAACGGAGTATAGATTTTCTGTTGCTAATTTACTGATCAATAGTTTCTATTCGGTTGCCATATTTAGTGATAGTAATTTTTATGCTATCAGTAAATTTAGTGACAAAGGATTTTTTTGTGTGAAGAATTTGGCGACGAGCATGTCATTTCCATCAATAAAATCACCTGTAGATTTCCATTTCTGTCGAATGACTAACTTTACCAATAAAATTTGGTGGTCCTTGGATAAGTTCACTACATTTTATCAATAAACTTTGTTTTTTTGTAAGTGAATTTGCTGATATTTTTTTTAATATTTTCCCTGCATTTAATTTTATTTGATAATCTTATGATTGATGTAAATTTTATATAGTTATCAATCATCTGTTGATAATATTTTGATTTGTTTCTACATTTAATTTTTTAAAGAAAAAAGTTGATTGATGATATAAAGTAAAAATTATCTTAATTGATCATAAGAAATTATTATCTACAATAGTAAGTATATAATTCGTATAAAATGACTACAACTACACTATTCATTTGGTGAATGCAGATGCTTTGAATATTGTGATGAGGTGCTACCCTTCTCCTTCAACTCTTCCATCTTATTACAAAGCAAGGCTATATATTCCATCAATTGTTGCAACTGAGATGTCAATGCTTATACCTGACACGACCTGCCTTTTTGGGTTGTGTTGGCACTAGGGAATGGATAGGCTTAATGCCACCAAAACCCGTAGTAAGCACAACTTTTCTATATTCTACTAAAAGTCCGGCATGACCCATTCATTTATTTGATAAATCCTTATACCTGCTTAATAGGTTGTAAGAAGTAAGGATCTAAATCTGCAATTCTCACATACAACTTCTACTTATCATCAACCAACATCGTTCTCAATAACATAACACATTCATACATGTTTTATGTACATTTGATTATGACAAACCATGAAGCCGCTATAAGCATCTGCAATTAACATCATGTTAAAAAAATTTACTTGTCTGATTATCCAAGCTAGTCTCAAAAAGGCTGGGATTCCTCTTTCGTAAGATCTGCTAATCCCCTGAAATGATAATAGTGAGAGGTGAGTCTACAACACGACTCCGTGAGTTATAAACATGCTACCATGCTTGTGAGGCTAGGTAACACAAGGCTAGCATCACAAGAATGGTCTGAGGCATTCTGAGCATCAATACATGATGAAATAATGAACAGGTAGCAATATCAAATGCGACAATCACATGAGTATCAATAATAAAGCTCAATATGAATTGTTCAAAGAAAACATCAATCTGGGTTTTTTTTTAATTCTTTTATGGGTTCTGGGTTCTTTTCTGAGTTCTGGTTTCTTTCTGAATTCTGGATCTTTCTGAATTGTGGTTTCTATAGGATTCCTAATTCTGAGCTTTCTCATTTCCGAGTTCTAATTTTTTTGAATTTTCTTAGGAAGAGACAGAGGCATGTTAGTACGGCATATCTCCCCTTTTCTGTGTCTAGACAAGGTCAGCCTAACCTTGCCCCTGAAGGCCTGCCCTCTCTAGGTAGGACCCGGATCTAACCCATCACTGGCGGGTTATCTATGTGCACATAGTCTGATAATATACCCTATCAGCTGGGTATTCAATGAACTCATCCATCATGGCTAACAAAAAAATGTGATTCATCAAAGAATTTCAATCAATAGGTTCAACACAATAAGGGAACCAGAAGATGCAAAGAATCTGAAA